>CANTUR010000010.1:600000-881527 GCA_947683625.1 Mallotus nudiflorus
CATAGTTGCTGGAATAGAGCAGAGTCTGCAATGTGAGCAATTATAGAGAATTTTCTGCATGGAGTTCTACCAAAATCTTTGGAACAAGGCAGAGAGTCTATTCACTAGCAAATTGTATTAAACAGGTAGAACCTGTATTGATGAGACTGGTTGAGGAAATTAAGATTTCAACTATATGATTCACAATTTTTATCTGTGTGTAATTTGCTGATGGCAGAAGAAAAAGCATAATGAGGTGCTTTTAGATTCTGCTGGCAGCTGAACAAGACTTGTCTCGAGCAATTTTAATTGCAACATTGATACTATAATTTCTGGAACAGATATCTTTCCAATTAGTTTATGTCACGACTGCTTTCTCTGAATTTTCAATTAGAGATGTGAAAACAGAAAAAGCAAGATCTCTTATTTATCTCGAAGTGCCGTTTCGCTAACATTATGATGACAGGTCACTCCTCTTGAAAGGCATATGGAGGTTTAGAGTTGGCCTTGTTCAAATTCAATTTATTTGAGTTCTGTTCATTGATTCTCGTCCTTAGAAAAGGGAAAATCACTTTCATCTATTCTAAACTGTGAACAATATTTCAATTATATCCTCGATTAAAATTTGTATTAATTATTTTAATTATTTTTTATATTATTTTCAAAATCAAAATTATAATTTAAAAATTATCATAAAATTAATTTTTATTATTTTAATATTATTTAAAAAAGAGTTAATTGTAAATAAAATCATGTCCTTTAGCGTTTTTTGTAATTTAATCACATCATTTAAAACTTGGCAAATTAAAACATGAATTTTTATGTTTTGGCAACTCAAAACACTTATCAATTAACCGGTGAAAGCTTATTTATGTGCTAGGTGTGGTTTGGGTCTTTAATCAATGTAGGATATTTTGTTGTCACGTTAAAACAATGTGTATTGAACTTAAATGGTAATCGCTTCAAAATGCAACATTTCATCAAAATCACATTGTCCCCCTCTTAATAAAGCAATTTGGTAGTTTTTAGAATCCTAACTATCGAAAGCAATTGGTACTCTTCAAATTGAAAAATCAAATGATCCCTTTTTTTTCATTTTGAATAAATGTTGCTAAATTGAAGGAAGATTGACATTAAATTGAAGAAATATTGAAGATCTGTAAAAGAAAAACTACTTGAGCTACTGCAAAATTGGAGGTAAGCTAATTTTGAATTTTTTTTTGACACTTTTCTTATACTTGAAAACGATAGCCACTAATTGAAAAGTGATGCTTTTTTTTTTTTTTATTTAAAAGCAACTTAAATAAGACATAATGAGCCAAAAAAATGAGAATGAGAAAGTGATGCTTCAATTTATTGGATTATTGGAAACAATGAACGGGAGAAAGTGATGAAGAGATGTTTGTTTTATACTCTTTTAGCAAAAAAAAAAAAAAATAATACTTTGTTGTGCATTAGTGCTAATAAGGTATTCCTTTTGTTACTTTAGAATGGCAAACTCATTTTCTATATATTACCATATTGGGGGGAAGTTGACAAATATAGGTGGTGAAGTGGTTTTCTTGGGTGGCCATATCAACCTGAGACACTGTGTTGATAGTGATAGAGTAGGTTTTTTGGATGATGTAGAAAATATGGGGTATCTGGTTGAGAAAATGTTATATAGAATCCCTGAATTGTCTCTTACATATGGTTTACGAGAAATGTATGATGATAAGTAGGTGCTTGAAATGGTGTAGCATGCGGGTGAAGGGAATGACTATATATAGAGGTATATGTGGAGGGTTTTAAGTGCTCGAAATTTGAAGTAGGAAAAAAATAAACAACTGCCTGAGGTAATGGATACCGTGGATGGGCCTTATAAAATATAGGTGGGTGATAAACAACTAGATAATGTTAATGATAATGTATGTGAACAAGAGAATGTGAATGTCTGTGATGAAGTTAATACTGAGGAGGTAGTAAATGTCAATCAAACAATGGAACGTTTGGCTCAACAAAACTATGACTTTAAGAATGACCTAGATTATTAACCTATTGGTGAAAATGATACAAATGATAGTTTTGAAGACAATGAACCATCAGATGATGAAAAATATGTTGAGGCAAGGCAAAACAGAGCCAAGTTCAGAAAATATGTATTAGTGGATAAAGTGGCAAATAAGATAGCTACTAATGTTGGGATACAGAAAATAAATACAACTTCTACAGCTAATGTTCATGGGGAGGAAAATGACCAATGCTTGAGTGAATATGTTGATTCTGAAGGCGATATTAATTGCATTGCTTCAAGTGAGGAGGAGATAATGAATAAGAATGTTAAAAGGTTAAGTAAAAGATGCGTGCTTTATAACCCGAAGTGTGACTATAAAATAATACAGCTAGTGCTTGGTATGTGGTTTGAGAATGCACATCAGTGCAAGGCTGCTATATAGAAGTGGGCTATTTTGAATGGGCATAATGTACAAATAATGAGTAATAATCAAAGACAATTAGAGGTTAGATGCATGGAAAATTGCCCTTGGAAGATGTATGGAAGTGTAATAAACTCTGAGAATACATTTGCCATCAAGGCTTTAATACCTTAGCATAAATGTAGTAGAGAATTAAAGAATCGACAAGCCATAATTGCTTGGATAGCAAATGAATATGTTCACAGATTTAGGAGAAATCCTAATTGGTCTGTGAAAAGTTTAGAGGAAGACTTACTTGAGAAATTATGTGTTCAATTAAATACTTGGAAGTGTTACTAAGCTAAGTGGAAAGCTCTCGAGATGCTTAGAGGATATGTGGAGGATCATTATACTCGATTGAGGGCATATAAAGCTAAGCTAATGAGAGTTGATTCAGAGGGCATATTTGATTTCCTCTTTGTTGATGACAATTCTTTTAAGGGCTTTTTTATTGGTTTTAGTGCACTAAAGAAGGGTTTTTTGAAGGGTTGTAGGCCAATAATAGGGTTTGATGGATGTTTTCTTAAGACTTTTCTAGGTGGAGCCCTCATTTCTACTGTAGCCAAAGATGGGAACAACCAAATGTTTCCCTTCTTTTGGGCTGTTATGTCGTCTGAAGATGAATATTTTTGGACTTGGTTTCTTGACTTGGTAATGCAAGAGCTTAATATTAAAGATGGTTTCAGTTTGAGTTTTATAAGTGACCATCAGAACGTATGAGTTTTATTGCTATTCATTTTTGTCATTCTTGCTAATTTTAAAGGTCTGATTTATTAATTTTTTTAGACAGGGATTAATTAATGCAATTCTAAAGCTAGCCCTATATGCTAAACGCATAAATTATGCAAGACATGTATACTATAATTGGAAGGAGGAGCATAAGGGCCAAACATTGAAGAATATGTTGTAGAGGGCAGCTAAGAGCACATATAAAGCTGCTTTCATATCAGAACTTTAGAAAATGAAGGATGAGGATCAGGCTGCACATGATAATTTCATAGAAAGAGATCTAAAAAAATTTTGTAAGTTTCATATAAGTGAGTTACCTAAATCAGACATGATCAATAATAATGTTTGTGAAACTTTTAATGGTTATAGTAAAAGCAAAGGGTAGACCTATCATTAATATGCTAGAGGATGTAAGAGAGTCTTTAATGAAGAGAATGCATAAAAGTTAACTAAAATGAGTTCTTGTTCTAACAATACTTGCCCTAGAATTAAATGTAAATTAGAAGAAGTGAAGTTCAACTATAGGTTATTTTATGTCAAACCAGTTGTTGGAGATAAGTTCCAAGTTTTAATAGGTACAGACAAGTTTGTGGTTAATTTAAATACACTGTCTTGTAGTTGTAGGACATGGCAATTGTTTGGAATCCCTTGCCTGCATGCATGCGCTAGCATTCATTTCATGAATAGGGACAGTCACACTATGTTAATGAGTACTATAGTGTGGATAAATATCTTAGCACATATGTTGGTCTTGAACCAACAAATGGGCTGAGAATGTGGTCCAAGGCAACTAGAACTCCAATCAGGCCCCCAAACTTCACCAAGATGCCTAGCAGGCCTAAAGTGAGAAGGGAAAAAGCTCCTAATGAAGACCTAAAGCATGCAACGAAGCTTTCAAGGCAGGGAATTCAAATCACATGCCAAGTCTGTTACCAAGTTAGGCATAGTAAATGTTCTTATAAAAATATCAACAACCTTTCTTTTAAGAGAATAGAAAAAGTCCTTGTAAGTAGCAATTTTGCTTATGCAAATGAGTAATTCAAACTTGTGTTATACAATATTAAAAAAAAAGCCAATTAAGCGAAACTTGTGTTATACATATGTCTAATGGTGCATTCATTGGTTGAAGAAGAAAAGAGGAAGGCCATGATAGGTTAGGAAAAATAAGTAGATACAAACTCAACAACACCCAAATCAGCAGATTAGTTTAAGTTAGTAGCTCAATAGTCAACAATAACTAAGTTAGCTGATCCTAAGTCAGCAGGCTAGGCCAAGTTAGCAGCTCCCATCTCAATAAGACAGGCCAAGTTAGCCTCAACCATCTTAGAAGCAAGCTCGAATTTATAAATTAAGAAAGCATCATGCTCGATGTTAGCAATAAAATGGGACTATAAGTCAGCATCAAAATGGGGCTATAAGTCAAACTTCAATTTAATAGAAGGAGCAAAGAATGGTACATCAAGGACATGGTGTTCGAGTGTTTGAAGGAACTGGAAACATATATATCTAAGGGTATGGCAAAGGAATTTTAATTATATGCTATTGTTTATACTTAATGCAATTAGTATTAAACAAGGGTTTTTTTCATATGCAGATGCCTTCTGTAAATAAAGTTAGAACTATAGTTGGATCACATTCTACTTTAGAGGTTGCAAAAATAGTTACACCTATAAGTTATGGCCAAGGAAGATGAAGAAGTGCATCAGCTAATGATTTACAAGGTGCATTATCAACTGTATCAAAGGCACATGTCCCAGTAGTATCAAAAGGACGAGGAAGAGTAAAGCCTAACAACACCATTACATTAGATGTTCCAAGTATTTAAGAGAGTACTGCACATCAATAAATTTCTTATGGTTGTTAAAGATCTTTTTGTTATGTGAACTTATATATGAACCTTAAGTTGTGATGTGCTTTTGCTTATTAGTTACAACTAAACTCATGTGCTTTTGCTTATTAGTTACAACCAAACTCATATGCTTATGTTTGCACATTCAAACAAGTGTTGTAACAATATATATGATAGTTTGTAAACATCTAAAGTTGGCTATTATATTGGTTATAGTCTATTACGTATGGATTATTTAATTTTTTTTAAGAATGTTATTAGATGATACTGTACAAATCAACATAAAATAATGTCTACAAATGATAAAATAGTTTCATTAGTCACTTAAACTAAGCATTGAAATTCATACTGGCTATTTCAGTTTAGATAAGCTACCATTACAGTTACATAATTAAGCCTCTATAGTCATCAAGTACAACTTCTAGACAATAAAGCCTAATTACTTCAAGTTTGACAACCTAACTATTTAGGCATTTTACTACTTAGGTACCTGGAAGCATTGTCATCTTTGTCCCATTAAATGGACATTTCACAAGAAAGAAGATTACAAAAAAACTTAGCATAAAGAGGAGCGCACACACTTTCATTTTTTTCAAATCACCTCGAAGCTTCTTATTCTTAGCATTCATTACTGCCTCGTTTCTCATATATTGTTGAATCTTCCTCTCCAGCTTGTCATGTAACACTTCATACTCCTCAACCTTTTTACAAAATCAACATTATGTTCTTTCACTTTCAACTCTGCCACCTTTACTTTCTCGCTCATTTTTAACTCCACGTTAGACAACATTTTCATTATCTCCTCAAATCTATCTCATTTAACCTTCAATCACAAAAAAATCTTTTATAATGTTTTGGAATTTCTGGATCAAGCCACTCGAAATATCCACAATCATCATGCTAAAAAAATACCAAAACATTCATATCATATGTTATCAAATGCGAACCCATTGCAATCAGAAACTTTTAACATATAATTTCTTAAAAAAATTGCTCCATTTCAAATAGAACACATTATTTACCCAAATGAAGAATACCACATTCATGAAATATGAATTTCATTTATCACAGAAACCCTAATTGCTATATAAGGAAACCATAACACATTGAACCCCTAGTTAAAACCCTAACATAAAATCACATAAATCTATTTAACCATTACCTTTCAAAGTCCACAGCGATAGAATCTTCTTTTAGGATTTTGGTCTGTCATTAATGTATCTACACTTGCAACGAGAAAATGGCCATATTCTTTTACTGGAAATGAGTCTGAATAGGGTACAATTGATTGAGATCATTGTCTGAAGGATAGGTAATATCCATTTAAGAAATGATCTTGAGCTGTTTAACACTTTAATGCAAACTCTAACACAAAACGAAGAATAAGAAGAAGATTCAGAGGATTTAAATGAAGAAGAATCACTAGTTTTGGAGTTATAGATGATGAGCAATGTAAGTTTTGATTATACACAATGTTTTCATTAAATGCATCGTTTCTAACGTGGCAAAAATTATTTGAATTTAGCCAACTCATCCAAACTATGTCTGACACATAAACAAGCTTTCACCGATTAATTGATCGGTGTTTCGAGTTGCCAAAAAATGAAAGTTCATGTTTTAATTTGCCAAGTTTTAAATGACGTGGTTAAATTGGAAAAAACGTTAAAGGTCGTGATTTTATTTGCAATTAATCCTTTTAAAAATCTAAAATATTAAAATAATAAAATGTATTTTCAAAATATTTATTAACTGATTTTTTTTTCATTTTCTAAATAAAAACTAAACAAAAAACTAATGAGTAAATTTAGCTACCAAGAGGATTAGATAATTGAAAAAAATGAAATAATTCTTGAAATCACTTATTGAATTTAGTGGCTAGATTTTTTTCAGGCATAATACATTTATGTCTGTTGTACATATTATTTTTTATTAGTTTGGTAATTCAATTTATGGTTTTTCTATTTCAACACCTAAATTCATCTAAAACACACTAATTTTTTTTAATTGAAAGCCCACTAACTTAGTGTATATGTTGCATGTGTAGAGATCCTCCTCACTTAAACTTGAGTGAAACATAAGCTATCTTATTCATATACAGATTATCCACTTTCCACTTACCTTTTCACTTTGAGTGTAAAATAAGTAATTTTTTACATGTACAAATTGTCCATTAACTAAAGGTGCATGGTTATGACACAATTATGTGATATCACTTACGCAATTACACTACATAGAATTTATGTGCCTAGGTTGCCAAATGCCACCTCCTATGATTGAAAAGGAGATCATAGGATTTCTAGCTAGGGAGATTACAATACATTAGGCCATCTAAGCATAAGCATCATATACTTTTACTTATGTGGCGCCTCCTTTAGCAAGTGAGTTTTAACTAGTTGGACTCATTTAACTTTTAAATAAGTTCATTTCTACAACATCCTTTAATTGGACATATGAAATTTATATTACACTTAAATAAGGCCATCTTTCTAGAGAAAATTACAAAAAAAGGGACACTTTTGTGTGGTTTACATTAAAATGTCTTTTGCATTAATTATATGCCCACTCGATTTATTTTCAATTATACCTTTTTTTTTTTCAATTTTTCCCATTTTTCCTTTGTTCCCTTTGGATTAGTTATCTTTTATTGTATTCCTTCTTCTTCTTTTTTTCTCCTTTTTTCTATTCTCGCATTTTTTTTCTTTTTTCTTTTTATTTTCTTTTTTCGTTTCCATGTCTTTTTTTTCTCTTTATTTTTTATTCCTATTCTTTATTTAATTTTCTTTTATTTATTTGTTTTTATTTTTTATAAATTTTTATTTTTTCATATTTCCTGTTATCCTTATTTTTTTAATTTTTATTTTCTTTCCTTTTATTTTTTTCTTATTCTCTGTTATCCTTACTTTTCATTTGTTATTTTATTCTTATATTTATTTTTAATTTTCTCTCTTAGTTATTTATTTTTTTCCTTTTTTTCTGTCATCCTTATTTTTTTTTAATTTTTTTTAATTTTTTCCTCATTTTTAATTTTTTTATTCTTAGTTTTTTTTTTGTTAGTTTTGGTTTTGGGTGTGTGTGTGTATATATATATAGGTGGAATGCTCTATTTCAGAGATTATAATTAACATATTTAAATTATACAACTCATATTAGTTTTAATAAAGAATGAAAGTTTTAGATATTCTAGGAAAATATTTTGAAATATAAACTTGTATATTTATGTATACTTATTAGACTGTTATTAATTTATTCATTTTATACATGGAAAATAAAGTAAAATATACAAATAATAAAATAGAAATAAATGAAAAATATTTCAAGTTTCATGCATTTGAAAAAAGATGGCACTTGGATTCAAATTAATTGATATGCATATATGAAAGTGCCTTAGAGAGGGGTGGGGGTGAACAAGACTAATGATGATTTTAGAAAATTAAAAGGAAATTAAATAAGAATGAGTAAATAATAAGAGTAGAGAAAATAAGAATACAAGCAATTAAGAAGTTCGAATTTTCAACAATCCTACGTCTTCACCTAACTCTCAAAAGTTAGGAATTTTAAACACCTCAATCTATTTTCTTAGATTGGTTCTTATAACTTGAGTTTTTGGCTTAACTCAAACCTTAAAAACAAGAGTTTGAAGGCTCACTCTTAAGCCACACAAATAAGAGTTTTTGAGGCTCACTCTAAAACTGAATTCCCAAGCATTTTAATGGACAAACACGTAAACCAATTCCTTTAGAAATAAATCTCACTTCCCTTTTAATCCATCCTAACACTTACATGAAGTAGAAATTCTATTTCCAACACACAACCAACTCTCATAAGAGTTAATGAAATAAAGAATAAATGTTTGAGAGTTTGAGAGCTTTGATGAATGTTAAAATGGAGAATTGATATAAGCATCTTTCTTTTTTTGATTAAGCTCTAGGATTAGTTTATATAGATAAACAAATAAAAAATATTACTATTGGAGGCATTGATTGTGTCTCTAAAGTCTTCCAAACATCTTTGAGTGTTTTTTAAACTTTTGCAGTCGAAACGCTGCTCATGATTGTAAGGAGCATGTCCTAGCTTATGAGGAGCGATTTGAGAGTCATTGCCTTTGAAATGAGCTTGAATTTGCCCATTGGAGGATGTCTAACCTACCCTCATGAGCTGCTCATGACTATGAGAGCGGAGCTATCTAAATCAACTGAAACCGCTCAAAATGGGCATTAATAGAGGATAGCTCGTGACCAACTCGTGAGACGCTCATAAGCAAATACCTATAAGTCCAAAATTTGATTTTTTCTTGGCTCCTTTTGCATTAAGTAAATTAGGCACTTGCATTGGTTCATTTACTTCATAAAATACATGTTAAGCACTCCTTTAAAAAGTATTTCATATTTCCAAGCTTTGAATAACTTAAATTAAGTTCCTTACACACTTAAATAAAATCATTAGCAACTTAATTTGTTTGTCAAAGTCAAAATTAGAAGCATGATCATGCAAATGGTAAACAATCTCCCCCTTTTTGGCTTTGACAACAAATTTGATAAAAATAAATAAAGTGTGTGAGTGTCAATAAATAATTAACATGAATAGATACATGTTATATAAAATAGCTCCCTCTTTCAAATTAAATAGATGCAACATATGAAAATAATTTGTTGCCCTTTAATATATGCATAATTTTAATATTATTTGTCATGTATCAGAGCATGTAAAAAAATGAATTATTATAGCATATATAAGGATTTAAAAGTATATCAAAGTATGAAAATAGCATAAATAACATGACTTTTAGAAATCATATATCTCCTTAAAAGAATGATACCAAATGACTGAACATAAGGAGATGGATTAAAATATTGTCATGTTAAAAAATATTCTCCCACTTTATCAAAATTTTATAATATATATATTTTTAATTCTCCTCGTTAGGTAATGATAAGAAATATAAATTTATGCTAAAATTTAAGACAAGGGCTAACATTGCAAATATACTAAAAATTAAACATAAACAGGAAAACATGATAACATTATCATTTAAATAAAAACTAGTAGCACTTATAATGCATGTAGCACTAGTTTGACACATCACAAACATAGTACATATAGTACTATTATTTTAAAAACTTAGACTTACATAACACATGATCATGTAGTACTTAGCATATTATAAACATAACAATTTCTCCCCCTTTATCAAAGAAAAAAAGAAAAGAGAAATAAATTAGATAGGAACCAAAAGAAAATAAAAGACCAAGAATCAAAACAATAAAAACAAGATAGACCAAAACTAAGAATATGATGTCCATCTTGCCATGTATCACAAGTATAAGCAAAGTAAGCAAGGCCTTTTATCATAAATATAAAAACATGATAACTTGATTATTACAAAACTAGTCACACTTACAATGCATGCATAAACAAAATTATGTTAAGCATAAATATGCAAGCTCAACTATTTCTCCCCCTTTGTCAAATACAAAAAGATTAAAAAAAATTGCATTAATAAAAAGGAGAGAGTTATAATGATATTAAAATACCAATTGTAAACTTAACAGAAACATAACATAAACGAGACATAAACTGGCATCTCATGACTTATAAATAGAAAAGAAATAGAAAATAAACCAAACATAAGCTAACACGAAATAAATATATATATAAACTAATAGCTCATATCTTAGAAACTGAAAATAAATCAAACAAAAACACATGAAAACACACAAAACTCATAAAAAAATCCTAGTCTTATTAAGGAGGTGGAGGAGGATAAGGCTAAGTCCATTGTATGTTGTGATGAGTAAACAATTGGTGAAAGGCCCCTAAAGTTTCAAAAACGTTTCAATTAAGTCCTTAAATCATGACAAATAGGTCCCCTTGCATCAAATTAACTCCAAAACAAATCAAATCACAATCAAATTAAATTCTCTTATAATTATTATCATAAATCAACATAATCAAGCATTTAAATGGGGAAAATAAAATTTTAATTTCAAATAATTATTTTTGAAATAATTGTTATTAATAAAAATTATATGAAAAATAAATCATGCAAATGAGAAATAATTTGATGATAATAGATTTGCATCAATAAATCAAATAATGTATATGAAATAAATTTGCTTATTTAAGTAATCAATAAATTGAATAATTAATTATCAAATAACAGTTATTTAAAGAAAAATTATACATGATAAAGATCATAAATACCAAAAATAATTTTTCTTAAAATGTAATCATGAAAAAAAATATCAAAAATGAAAAATAAACTAAACGTACAAATAAATGAAAAAAAATGTTTGTGCATGAATTTTATGAAATAGAAAGAAAAAAATAAGTTAAAAGCATGATTGCACATGAAATTTATGAAAATCATGAATTTTAATGAAGACGTCCAACCATCAATTAAACAATTTAACAAGTCATCAAGACAAGCTTGAACCATCTATCATACCAAGCTTATACTTAATAAAATTCAATCTTTCTTCACATAGAGGCTTGGTAAAGATGTCTGCTAATTGATGATTTGTATCAACAAATTCAAGAAAAATATCACGATTTTGTACATGATCACGCAAGAAATAATGTTTAATATCAATATGCTTAGTTCTAGAATGCTAAATGGGATTCTTGTTAAGGTTTATAGCACTTGTATTGTCACATTTAATAGGAATATGATTAAGTTCAATGTCATAGTTCTTAAGTTATTTTTTTGCCACACACTTGTAAGCAACAACAACTAGTCGTTATATATTCTGCTTCAATGGTGGACAAAGCAACTGAAACTTGTTTCTTAGTAAACCAAGAAACTAAGCAATTACCTAAAACTTGATAAGTTCCAGAAGTGATTTTTCTATCTAGCAAACTATCACAACATCTAAATAACTAATCAAGTCAAAGGAAGAGCTCTTAGGATACCAAAATCCTAAATCTGTTGTACCACAAAGATATTTGAAAATTCTTTTGATTACATTCAAATGAGACTCCCTAGGACCAAATTGAAACTTAGTACACAAACATGTAGTAAACATAATATTTGATATACTTGTGGTTAAATAAAGAAGGGATTCGATCATACCTCTAAAACACTTTTCATTGACTAGTTTACCATTCTTATCTTTGTTGAGTTTGGTGGTGGTGCTCATAGGAGTTTTGTTTGACTTAGCTCCATCCATGCCAAACTTCTTAAGAATGTCCCTTGCATATTTGGTTTGATTTATAAAGATCTTATCCTTGCATTGCTTGATTTGAAGTCCAAGAAAGAACTTGAGCTCACCCATCATACTCATCTCAAATTCTCCTTGCATTAACTTAGAAAATTCCTCACACAAGTAATTATTAGTAGCACTAAAAATAATATCATTAACATATATTTGCATAATAAGTAAATCATGCTTGGATTTCTTTATAAAAAGAGTTGTGTCAACTTTTCCTTTAAAGAATCCTTTCTTTAATATAAAGTTACTCAATCTTTCATACCAAGCTCTTATGATACGAATGTAGTTAACTTGTACCAAACCCGTATTCAATGTTGATAACCTTGCTAAGGATCGTTCATAAATAAAGAAAAAAAAAAACTCTAATCCCTAACAAGACCCTTAAATAACCTGTACTTAAGAACCTTAATTATAAAGAATTAAAGGTTGTTTAATGTAAACCTAAGATTAACAAAGTCAATTTTAAGTTTAAATTAAACTAGGTTTGAATATACCAAGCCTTCACTTGATAAATTCACAAAATTTCTTTTAAGAACAAAAGAGAAGGACTTTAACCTCACAAGAATTGAAATTTAATTGATAAAAATCATTCAAATTCATACTACATTGATATGGCCTTTATATAGGCATGTAAACTTCCTAATCCTTGAAGGAATAGGTTTTCTTACTTATTCGTAAAGACTCATATAAAGGAGAATCTTTAAATAAATAGGATCCCTTCTAAAATATGACAACTAGTGACAACTAAGCTTTGAAAAGTCAAATTGACAACTCATGACAACTAAGCATTAAAAAGTCAAATTGATAACTCATGACAACTAAGCAAAATTTAACCAAGTCTTTTAAATGAGTTGCAACCACTCTCCATGACATCCAGGGTTTTATTTGTAGCGAGCATTCTTGAAAGATTCTTGATTCTTGTAAATTCCCTTATCACCTTCTAGAACCTTCCAAAATCTTCAAAATTGCACTTTATGTGTTTTGAATGCAAATTACTCCAGATGAAGAGTTTATCATGAATTCTTCATTTTGAGGGTCAAAATATGATAATAAGGTGCAAAAAGGATGATTTTTCCCTTGTGTCAAACTTTCTCCAAATTCATTTAATTGAGCTTCATTTGCACTTGTGCTTTGATTAATCAACTCAAGCTTCATCTCTTGCTTCACGAACACTCCTAAAGCATCCTTGAATTTCTTCATGCGAGCTTTAGTCATTGGACCATCATACTTGAGTAGATCATCATGCTTATCAACATGGTTGGTGCATATTTGGTTTGCATCATTCCCTCCTTCCTCGTGAAGATTCATCCTCAAATCGTCAACCTCATCAAAATCAAAAGGAGATAAATTAGAAACATTAAAAGTTGCACTAACTCCATAATCACCATGTAAGTCTAATTTATAAGCATTACCATTGACCCTTTCTAAAACTTGAAAAGGACCATCACCCCTAGGATGGAACTTTGACTTGCGCAAACTAGGAAATCTTTCTTTCCTTAAATGTATCCAAACACAATCACCAGGTTCGAATATCACTCTTACACACCTTTATTAGCTTGTTGGGCAACTTTTGCATTCTTTTGTTTAATATTGAAGTGCACCTTTTCATGTAATGCCCTAACAAAATCAACCTTCCTTTTTCCATCTAAATCAATTCGCACATGCAAAGGCAAAGGCGATAAATCTAATGGACTTAAAGCAATGAAACCATAAACAACTTTAAAAGGACAATAGTGAGTTGATGAATGCACACTATGATTATAAGCAAATTCAATATGTGGAAAACATTCCTCCCATGATTTCAAATTCTTTTTAATCAATGTGCACAATAATTGACCTACTGTGCGATTTACTACCTCAGTTTGACCATCAGTTTGGAGGTGACATATAGTAGAGAATAACAACTTAGTCCCTAATTTACCCCATAAAGTCTTCCAAAAATAGCTAAGGAACTTAGCATCCCTATCACTAACAATAGTTCTAGGCATACCATGTAAACGCATAATTTCCCTAAAGAAAAGATTAGCAATATTAGAAGCATCATCAGTTTTATGACATGCAATAAAATGTGCCATATTTGAAAAATGATCCATAACCATAAATATTGAATCATTACCACATTTTGACCTAGGTAAACCTAAAACAAAATCCATAGAAATATCAACCCAAGGCATATTAGGGACAGGTAGTGGCATATATAACCCATGAGGCTTAGACTTAGACTTAGCTTGCTTATATGCAATGCATTTATCACAAATTCTTTGTACATCCATTCTCATGTTAGGCCAATAAAAATGATCACATAGAACATCTAAAGTCTTAGAAACACCAAAATGCCCTATTAATCCACATTCATGTGCTTTCCTTACCAAGAGTTCATGTGTACTACTTATAGGCACACATAAATGATTATCTCTAAATAAAAATCCATTATGCCTATAATACTTATCAAATGCAACCTTTTCACATGCATAATAAAATTTTCTAAAGTCATGGTCATTTGTATATAATTCCTTGATGTACTCAAAACCCAATAACTTAGCATCAAGAATAGAAAGAAGCACATACCTTTGAGATAATGCATCAGTAACTATATTGTATTTACCTTATTTATACCTTATGACATATGGAAAAGATTCAATAAACTCACTCCATTTAGCATGGCGCTTGTTTAGCTTTTATTGTCCCTTTAAATACTTCAAGGACTCATGATCAGTGTGAATCACAAACTCTTTGGGCCATAGGTAATGTTGCCATGTTTGTAAGGCTCGAACTAATGCATACATCTCCTTGTCATATGTAGGATAATTCAAGGCAACTCCATTCAACTTTTCACTAAAGTAAGCAATTGGCTTTCCTTCTTGCATGAGAATAGCCCTAATACCCAAACCTGAGGCATTACATTCAATTTCAAAAGTATTATAAAAGTTGGGTAAAGAAAGTAAAGGTGCTGAAATCAACTTATCCTTAAGCGTGTTAAATGCTTTCTCTTGCACATCTCCCTATTTAAATCCCACATTCTTCTTAATTACTTTAGTTAATGGTGCAGCAATTGTGCTAAAGTCTCGAATAAATCTTTTATAAAAACTTACCAAACCATAGAATGAACAAACTTCTCCAACAGACATAGGTGTAGGCCATTCCATGATCGCTTTAATCTTCTTTTCATCTACTTCAATGCCATGTGCACTCACCATAAACCCTAGGAAAATGAGTTTACTCGTGCAAAAAGAACATTTCTTAAGGTTAGCATATAACCTTTCTTTGCGTAAAACATAAAAAACTAAATGTACATGATCAAGATGTTCATATAATGACTTACTATAAACAAGTATATCATCAAAATAAACAACTACAAACTTCCTTAAAAATGCACACAAAACATGGTTCATTAATCTTATGAAAGTGCTAGGTGCATTAGTTAACCCAAAAGGCATAACTAACCACTCATATAACCCATATTTTATTTTAAAAGCAGTTTTCCATTCATCCCCTTCTCTCATCCTAATTTGATGGTAACCACTTTTAAGATCAATTTTTGAGAAAATGCATGCACCATGCAATTCATCAAGCATGTCATCTAAATGAGGAATGAGATGGCGATACTTAACTGTTATTTTATTGACAGCCCTACAATCAACACATATACGCCATGAACTATCTTTCTTTGGTACTAATAAAACAGGTACAACACATGGGCTGATGCTTTCTCTAATTAGCCCTTTATCCATTAGCTCCTCCACTTGTCTTTGTAACTCCTTTGTCTCCTCAGGATTACATCGATATAGTGGCTTGTTTGGAATTTGAGAACCAGGGATGAAATCTATTTGATGCTAAATTCCCCTTAAGGGTGGTAAACCCTTTGGCACTTCTTCAGGAAACAAATATGCAAATTCCTTTAAAAGAGACACAAAAACACTAGGCAAAGAAATGTCAAGTTCATTAGTAGTAAGATATGCCTCTTTGTACATAAGCACAATCATTGGGGTTTGAGAAAAATATGCCCTCTTTACATCACTTTCTTTTGCATAAAAACTCACTTGCCTCTCTTTCTCTTTTCCCTCAATCTCTCCTTTTGCATGCGCCTCTCATTTCTTTTGCGCATCCACTCTTAGCTCTCCTTTTTCCACTCTTTGCTCACATCCCTCATTTGTTTACTCACAGCTCTCCTTTTGCTGCACATTCTTTTCTTTTTCTCTCTCATGCGCATGTTCTCTCTCTCTCATTATCTTTTGATCCTCACAAACTTCTTTAGGTGATAACGGTGAAAGTACAATATTTTGACCATCCATGACAAAAGAATATTTGTTTGTAAAACCATCATGCATAACCCTTCTATCAAATTGCCATGGACACCCCAAAAGAATATAACTAGCTTGCATGGGCACAACATCACAAAGGACCTCATCAATATACTTCCCCATTGCAACTTGTTTAGTAACCCTAACCTCTCCACAATCATTTAGCCATTGTAAATTATAGGGTCTAGGATGTTTCCAAGTAGGCAAATTAAGTTTTTCAACTAACAAAGTACTAGCTGCATTTGTACAACTACCTCCATCAATGATCAAACAACTTACCTTTCCTTTAACTCTGCATCTTGAATGAAAGATGTTGTCACGTTGTTCATCCTCTTTTACTTTGGTTTGTGTACTTAATGTTCGCCTTGTAACTAGAAAATCTTTGTAGTCAACCTTCTTAAGGTCTTCGTCAGCATCACTTGCATCTTCAAAATCATTGTTCACACTTTCTTCAGTAACCAAGACATGAATGTTGTCATCCTCCTTAATAACCTAATCATCTACTTCAATGCATAATTTCTCTTCATATTTCTCACCATGCTCACTCAACCCTTTTTCAACACTTAACTCACTTAACTCAGTTTTAACACTTAACTCCCTCTTTTCTTTTCTCTCATTATGTCTCTTAGCAACTTTAATGTTCCTTGAACTTTGTTTGCCCCCTTTAAAGTGATTATGCCAATCCTTATAATAATGATTTAGCATAAACCTCTTTCATATGATAGTCTTCATCTCTTGCCATGTGGAGATAGGTTCTTCTCCACAATGCCTCCTTGAGACCACGAGTTAATTCAACCAAGCTAGTGCATAGCCTATGAATGTGCTAGTTGCAAGCTTGATTTTCTTTTCCTTGTAGTAGTTATGGCAATTAAACACAAAATCTACCTTCTTTTCCCATGCTAGATATGCTTCAAGATCACTTCTGCCATGGAAATTAGGTATCTTCATCTTTATGCTACCAAGATTGTTATCTTGCTTATTATGCCTTTGAATGCTCTTATTTACAAACTCATCATCATCACGCCATCTCCCTTTATGAACTTGTTTAGATGTGATTTGAGTCGTATTGTAGGTGTTATTGGTGATGGTTATAACTTGGCTTTGCTCTAACCTCCTTATTTGCTCTCGAACCTTTTGATGGCTGTTTAACAATTGACTCATTTTTTCTTGCATCATTTTCATAAAGAGCTTTAATTCGAGATCTATCTCAACCTCCTTTAGATCTGCCATGTTATAAACAAAGAAATAAAAGAAAACAAAAACTCACAAGTAACACTCCCTCACGTGTTTACACTCCCTCATGTGTTTACTCTCAAAGAATGTTACTCAACGCTCGTGTTTCACTCAATTAGGCTTTTGCCCTCTTATGAGCTCACTGCTTGCCTTTCGCTTCTCAAATTCTTTTCTTATAGTTCTTATGGAACTTGAGTTACTAATTATCAAATTAAGCTCAATAAAAAATAAACAAAGCAAAATTAAACTCAAATTTGATGATAAGAGCCAAAGAAAATGTAATAAACAAGGACAATATACAAACAAAACAAAAATAAGAAATTTTGGAATAAGTGTTTAAACTACCCCAAACATAACTTAAGAAGAAGAGTAGAATATTCAGAATTGAAATAAGGCAAGGTATGGAATTTAGAATGAAAATAGCCAATTGGAATGGTTATAGGCCAAATGAATTTAACTTTGATCAATACAACTCTTTTTTTTTTGGTAACAAATGCTAAAATGGCCAAATTATGAACAAACTTCAATTTGATATGTATTTGTGACAGACAAGACTCTTAGGATGCAAAAAAATAAAAGTATAAATGAATTTTTTATATTGTTTTTTTTAAAAAGCTAAGAACAAGTTGGAATATGAAGAAAAGAATGAAATTGATGCAAGATAAAAAAAAATTTTGATCATAATGATCACAAAGAAAAATGAATTGATATCAAACAAGACACAAGAATGAATGAAATAAGAAATAATGATTTTTTTTTGGATTAAATGCAAAAAACAAAGAAAAGTAAAGATACACACTTGATTAATGAGCCAAAGTTTTGATACCAAATGATACAAACGTGGTTAACTTGTACCAAACCTGTATTCAATGTTGATAACCTTGTCGAGGATTGTTCATAAATCAAGCAAAAAGAAACTCTAATCCCTAACAAGACCCTTAAATAACCTGTACTTAAGAACCTTAATTATAAAGAATTAAATGTTGTTTAATGTAAACCTAAGATTAATAAAGTCAATTTTAAGTCTAAAATAAACTAGGTTTGAATATTCCAAGCCTTCACTTGATAAATTCACAAAATTTCTTTTAAGAACAAAAGAGAAGGACTTTAACCTCACAAGAATTGAAATTTAATTGATAAAACTCATTCAAATTCGTACTACATTGATATGGCCTTTATATAGGCATGTAAACTTCATAATCCTTGAAGGAATAGGTTTTTTTACTTATTCCTAAAGACTCCTATAAAGGAAAATCTTTAAATAAATAGGATCCCTTCTAAAATATGACAACTAGTGACAACTACGCTTTGAAAAGTCAAATTGACAACTCATGACAACTAAGCATTGAAAAGTCAAATTGACAACTCATGACAACTAAGAAAAATTTAACCAAGTCTTTTAAATGAGTTGCAGCCACTCTCCATCACATCTGGGGTTTTATTTATAGAGAATATTCTTAAAAGATTCTTGATTCTTGTAAATTCCCTTAGCACTTTCTAGAACCTTCCAAAATCTTCAAAATTACACTTTATGTGTTTTGAATGCAAATTACTCCAGATGAAGAGTTTGACATGAATTCTTCATTTTGAGGGTCAAAATATAATAATAAGGTGAAAAAAGTATTATTTTTCCCTTATGTCAAACTTTCTCCAAATTCACTCAATTGAGCTCCATTTTCACTTATGCTTTGATTACAACTCAAGCTTCATCTATGGCTTCACGAACACTCCTAAAGCATCCTGGAATTTCTTCATGTGAGCTCTAGTCAATGGACCATCATACTTGAGTAGATCATTGTGCTTATCAACATGGATGGTGCTTATTTGGTTTGCATAATCTTGGAGCTTGTTTCAATCCATACAATGTTTTGAAAGTTTAAATACATGATTAGGAAAATCAAAACTTTAAAAACTTAGAGGTTGCTCAATATACACCTCATCTTCAATGAACTCATTTAAAAATGCACTTTTAACATCCATTTGATAAAGTTTAAAATCCATGAATGATGTAAATACAAGTAACATTCTAATAGCTTATAGCCTTACAACGAGAGAAAAGGTTTCATTATAATCAATGTTTTCTTTTTGATTATAACCTTTAGCTACTAATCTATCCTTATTCCTAGTTATGACACCTTGTTTACTCATTTTATTTCTAACCACCCATTTGGTGCCTATAATAGGATGATGTTTCAATCTAGGAATCAGAGTCCAAACTTCATTTCTCTCAAAGTAATTTAACTCTTCTTGCATAGCAAGGACCTAAAATTCATCACTCAATGCATCATTAATAATTTTGGATTCAATTTGAGAAATGAAGACTAAATTGTCAATAGACTTAAGTTGAGATCTAGTAGTTACCCCTTTTGTAATGTAACCTATAATGAGGTCTTAAGGATGAACTTTCTTGAATTGCCAATCCTTTGGAACATCATCCTTAAAATTAGATTGAGGTATCTCCTCATCATCCTCCTTTGTATGAACTTCTAGCTCCAAAGGTTTACTAGCATTTTCTTCTTAAGTGTTTACATCCACATGCTTATCTATAAAATCATAAACACTACAAACATCCTTTCTAGGATCAAGTGAGTTTTATTAATTAAATACAACATGCATTGACTCTTCAACTATTGGAGTTCTTTTATTAAAGACTCTATAAGCTTTGCTAGAAATGGCATAGCCTAGGAAAATTCCTTCATCCGCTTTAGGGTTAAATTTCCTAAGATTATCCTTGGTGTTCAATATAAAGAACTTGCATCCAAATACTCTAAGATATGAGATTTGGGTTTTCTATTATTCCAAAGCTCATAAAAAGTTTTATTTAAAATTGATATTTTAAAGACACTATTTGTAATGTAACATAAAGTGTTAACGACTTCCACCTAAAAGTATAGAGTTAAATTATACTCATGAAACATTATTCTAGCCATTTCCACTAGAGTTCTATTTTTCCTTTCAACAACCCCATTTTGTTAAGGTGTTCTAGGAGAAGAGAAAGTATGTGAAATACCATTTTCATTGCAAAAGGTTTTGAAGAATTCATTTTTAAATTTGGTTCCATGATCACTTCAAATAGATGAAATGCAAAAACCTTTTTATTTTTTAACTCTCTTTAAGAAAATTTCAAAGGCTTTAAAAGCATCATTCTTATGAGCAAGGAAACATACCCAAGTATATCTAGAGTAGTCATCAACTAATACATAAGCATAGTATATACCACCAAAGCTAATAAGTCTAGTTGGTCCAAACAAATCCATATGTATAAGTTCAAGTGGCCTAGAGGTTGACACCACCACATTCTTGAGCTTAAATGAAGACTTGAATTATTTTCGCTTTTGACAAGCATTACAAGGTTTATCATTAGTGAATTCAAATCTAGGTAAACCAATAATAAGTTTATATCTACAAAGATCATTTGAAAGCTTAAAGTTTGCATGTCCTAACCTTCTATGCCATGTCCATGATTTATGGGAAATAGACATTAAGCATTTAATGTCCTTGTTATCAACCTTGTTCAAGTCAATAACATAGACATTGTCTACTCTTTCATCACTTAAAATTACTTTATCTTCATTAAGACTACTAAAAAGGCAATTACTAGGATAGAAAGTAATCTTATTTCCCATGTCACATAATTGACTTATACTAAGAAAATTATGTTTAAGACTATCAACAAGCAACACATGGTGAATATATAAGGATTAAGGATTATCAATTTCTCTAATGCCTACTATTTTTCCTTTTGCATTGTCCCTGATTATGACATGTCCTCCATCCTTAGTGTTAAGCTTGTTGAATTTCTCTTTGCCTCCTCTCATGTGTCTTGAACATCCACTATCAAGATACCATTTACTCTTTACTTTTATGGACTTTAAGCACACCTACACAACATAATTTAAACAATTTTTTAAACCCAAACCTTAGTTAGTTAGGGTTTGTTACTCTCAAAATAATCTAAAGGTAGCAATTAAAAATTTAGTTTTCAATAAAAGCATGCATTACTAGAGTGATCTTTAGTCATGCAATAAAAAATTCAACATTGGCAAATTTATTTCTTCTAATAGGATATGATTTCCTAATATATGAAGCATGCCTTTTGTGTTGTGATTATGTGTGCCTCCTAAAATTATTTTGAGTTATAGTATAAGATGTACATTTACAATGGAAATTTGTATTTTAATAGGTTTTTATAACATGTTTAGGAGTGTTGTGTTATGTAACATGCTTAGGAGTATTGTGTCTAGTGTACATATAAGCATGTTTGGGTTATGGTTTTCTAGCTTAAGTCTTACCTCTTTGTGTAAATAGAGGTTGAGTCTTATGAGCCTTTCCTTTATCATTTGACATATGAGACCTTTTAGCTTTGAAAGCTTGAGTCTCATTCGGTTTGGAGGTAGAAGGAGTGGACTCATGTGAGGCTTTAACAAAATTAATATGTGATGATGATGATGATGGTGAAGGCATGCCATTTTTATATCTAATTCCATAAGTGTTTCTATTGAGTTTTTGAGAGTCAAGTAGACTATCTAAACTCTCCTTTCCTCTTTTGAATTTAGAAATGGAATTTTTTGATATGAACCCTACTTATAATAGAGATAGAACGTGCATCTAACTTTGAAATCGTTGCCCAAGATCGTCAAGATAAGGTTGTGTTGATGGAACTAAACCCTTTACTTATTAAATTGAAGTAAGATACTTAGTTATTAAAAGTTGAACAATCACACAATTCTAAGTCTAATCTAACCTAGCAATTGTAATGAAAGGTAGAAGTGAAACAATTCAAGTAAACATGCAAAGTTTCAAAAGAACAAATTTTAAGGAAAAACCTCACTTTTTAATGTTTCAATCCTTAAATTTGTTTTACATATGTTTAGCCCTTATATATAGGGGTGGTCATGGGCCGGTTCAAAACCTGAATCGGCCCATTTTTAAATTGGCCCAAAACCAGGTTGAACCAGAACCAAGCCGAACTGGAACTAGAACCGTACTATTTTCGGTTTGAGATTGGTTCAAAATTTTTTGTCAAAGTCAATGATCAATATCCTACACAATATATGACATGGCATGCTTTAATACTTAGTTGTCATGAGTTGTCATTTTGCTTTGTTGTAATGAGTTGTCATTAGTTGTTAATTTTGACTTTTCAAAGATGAGTTGTCATTGGTTGTCCTATTTTGAAGGAGACCTTCTTAATTAAGGATTTTCCTTTATAGGAGTCTTTATGAATAAGTAAGAAAACTTTTTCATTTAAGGATCAGGTTAATTACATGCCTATATAAGTAGGGGTGGCCACGATTCAAAACTAGATGATTCCGGTTTAAAGGATTTGGAACTGAACTTGAATTGTATATAGGATGGTTCAGGTTCCAATTTGGAATCGGAACAAAACCGGATTTCGTTCTAAAATTTTTTATTATTTTTTAATTATATTTTAGTAATCTAAAATATTGTAATAATTTTTAAAATAATTTAAATTAAGTAAAAAACACTAATGCAATTAAAAATTGAAGTGAATAAATTTTAAATAATAAATGAATTAAAATTAATAATAAAAATAATAGAAAAAATTAAAGGGCTACCATATTGTCACGTTAAAACTTGATTTATATATAAATAATAGATAAATTTCTATTTTCTAGAAATAATTTACAATATTTATTTTATCAAAATTATTTTATCTATATTTATTCTCTATTTTTTTCATTAAATAATTGGTTATATATAAAAATAAAATTAAATGATTGTGTCTTAAAAAAATAAAATCTAATAAACAAATTTTGAAATCTAATATATATATATATATATATATATATAATATGTTTTTTTAAATCCAGTTCAAAAAATTTTGAACGTTTTTAAATCACTAGCAATTTTATCATTTGATTTAACAAGAGTAGAAAATTCATTTTTAAAATTTTTGAATTCCTTGGTTAAGCTAGTTAACTCATGCTTATAATGCTTCTTCTTAGAAAGTAAGCTTTTACATTTAAGCAAGAGTTTTCTCACAATAAAGCTCTCATCATCATCATCATAATAATATTCATAATAATTATTATAAAAAGAATTAGAAGTAGATGGTATCTCAAATTTGTTTTTAAGAGCCATGAAGCAAAGTTTGGCTACTTCTTGTTGCTCCTCTTCTATTTTCGATTTGGAGGAGTCATCCCATATAACTTTGAAGGCTTTTCTTTTCTCCTTTGGTCATTTGTTCTTGAATTTAAGTTTAGGGCACTCACTTCGGATGTGACCCAATTTCTTACATTCATAGCAAGTAACTTCTTTAGTTTCTTCTTACCTTCCCTTTTATACTTCTTGTTAAAGTCTCTTGTTCTTGAGAAATTTTTCTTTATCAAAAACTTCATGAAGTACCTAATGATCATAACATCTTCATCACTAAAATCTTTAAGGTTTTCATGTTCACTTTCTTCTTGTGAAGCCTTCAATACTATGCTCTTTTTCTTTTCTTCCTTTTGTTCTTGCTCTTCTCCTCTTTGTTTTAAGGTAAGCTCATATGTTAAGAGCTTGCCAATAAGAATATCAGTTGAGAGATGTTGATTATTTGCATGATCAAACTCCTAATTTTGGACTTTGACAAACAATTATAATACTAATGATTTAAACTAAGTGTGTAGGAAATTATATACCAAAAATATACATATTTGGATATATGATCTTTAGAGCTCTATGATGAGAAAATGATCTTCTTCACTTTTGAAGTAGACATCTTAAGTGATGCAACCAAGCTAAGCAAGCCCATCAAACTAAGTGATCCCTTACATTATAAGGGACCAATGACAAGATCAAGGATAAACAAGTTCAAACAAGCACTAAACTCATTTGTCTTTCACATTACAAGCAAGTTGGTGGATTCAACTACAAGTATAACCTTGGAGCCGTATGACAAAGAATTCAAGCTAATTAGCTTAATTTCTTATTTTGAAATTAATTAGCTTGAATTGGACGAATTTGCAAGTTTTTTTTTCTATTTTAGAGTCAATAAGGAAGATTTAAGAAGATTCTAGAAGATGTGAGAAGATTAAAAAATATTTTAAGTCAAAGTCAATAAGTTAACAAGTCAAAGTCAAAGTCAAATAGTCAACAAGTCAAAGTCAATGGTCAAGATGTGACATGGCATACTTCAATGCTTAGTTGTCATGAGTTATCATTTTTCTTAGTTGTCATAAATTGTAATGAGTTGTCAATTTTGAATTTTCAAAAATGAGTTGTCATTAGTTGTCCTATTTTAAAGGAAATCTCCTTAATAAAGATTTTCCTATATAGGTATCTTTGGGCATAAGGAATAAAACCTTTTCCTTCAAAGATTAGGTTGTTTACATGCCTATATAAGGGCTAACCCTATGAGAAATGAATTTAGGCATTGAATTATTAAAAGTGAGATTTTTCCTTTAACTTTGTTCTTTTGAAAATTTGCAGGTTTACTTGAATTGTTTCACTTCTACCTTTCATTATAAATGCTAGGTTAGATTAGACTTAGAATTGTGTGATTGTTCATCTTTTAATAGCTAAGTATCTTGCTTCACTTTAATAAGCAAGGGGTTTAGCTCAATCAACACAACTTATCCTTGATGATCCTTCGACTAATATTCAAAGTTGGATGCACGTTCTATCTCTGTTATAGGTAGGGTTCGTATCAATTTGGTATTAGAGCCAAACTTCAAGGTTTGGTTATTTATCATTTCATTTTCGTTCATAATTTTTTTTTCTTCTTCTCATTTCTTCTCAATTTCAAAAAAAAAAAAAATCCAATCTTTGTGTTTTAAGCAAAAGGGTTCAAAATCTATCAACCCTTAATTTATTCAGTTTGTTCAATTTTCACATCTATTGAAAAAAAAATTGTTACTTTGTTTTAATTCAGAATTGTGTTGTTGGTTGTGTTTCTGGGTTTAGAACTCATATTTGACTTCTTTTGTTAATTTTCATTGTGTATGATTTCTTGGCTACTAAAAATTAGGTTTTGTTCTTGATTTTGAGAAAAGTTTTGTTCACTTGCTTATTTTCTTGTTTATTTGATTCACGAATAGTCATTTTGAATTTTAAGTTTAATTTGATTTTTTTGATTGTGGTGTTGAGTTGATTAAGCAATTCTTGCATAATTTGCATTAGTTTTATTAGAACCAAGATTTGGGGAATTTGAGTGGTAAAAGGGAGTGGTGAGCTCATAAGAGGGTAAGAGCCTTATTGAGTGAAACATGAGTGTGAGTACCATTTAAATTGGGTGAAACACATAAGGGAGTGTTTTGTGAGATTTTTTTTATTGCTACTAATAATTTCTTATAGGAAAAATTAAATAAATGGCTCAAGAAGATGAAGAAGGAATGCCCGATCAGAAGATGTACATAAAATCCATGACCCAATTGTTTAAGAAGTTGAGACTAGATTTGGCAAATCAAATTGGAGACTTGGCAGACCGAATAGACAAGATGGATTCAAGTCATCATAGAGATGCTAGTATAACCAATACTAGAACCCATGGGAGACATGAACAAGAGGATGATGAACAAATATTCAATTCGGGTAGCAACAGGCGTGCAAGAGTTGATAATAACTTAGGAAGCATCAAGATGAAAATTCCAAGCTTTTAAGGCAAGAGTGATGTCGAAGCCTATTTGGAATGGGAGAAAAAGGTGGAGTTCATCTTTGACTACCATCAATACTCTGAAGAAAAGAAAGTGAAGCTAGCTGCCGTAGAGTTTACTGATTATGCACTTGTTTGGTGGGATCAATTGGTGACTAGTAGAAGAAGGAACCATGATCGAACTATTGAGACATGAGAGGATATGAAGGAAATTATGCGCAAGAGGTTTGTTCCTACACACTATTATAGAGAATTGTATAATAAACTTCAAAATATTGTACAAGGATCTAAAATTGTAGAGGAGTACCATCAAGCAATAGAGATAGCTATGATTAGAGCAAATACTGATGAAGATCATAAGGCAACAATGGTAAGGTTTTTGCATGGGCTGAATAGAAACATAGCCGACTTAGTGGAATTACACCACTATGTTGACATGGATGATATGTTGCACATGGCAATCAAGATTGAGAAGCAATTGAGGTTTAAGAATTCCAAAGACAATTCAACTTCTTCTAGTTCTTCATGGAAGTCAAATTGGAAGATGGAGATAAGAGCTTCACTAAGGCAAAATTTGACAATAATAAAAGAGGAAACAAAGGGGGAAACGATATGACCAAAGACAAAGGTGAGACTCAAACTAAATGATCTCATGATGCTTAATGTTTTAAATGTTTAGGTTATAGGCATATCTCTTCTAACTATCCAAATAAGTGCACCATGACTATGAGGGGTAGTGAAGTCTTTAGTGAACATGATGATGATGAGTGCAATTTGTAGATGCCCGAGCTTGAGGATGCAAGTGATGATAAGGTTGTACAAAGTCCATCGTATGGTGAATTGCTTATTACAAGGCAAATCATGAATGTGCAAACCAAGATGGAGGATGAGGTACAATGTGAGAACATATTTCACACTAGATGCAAGGTGCAAGATAAGGTATGTTGTATAGTCATTGATGGGGGTAGTTGCACAAATGTAGCCAATACCATGTTAGTTGAGAAATTGCATTTATATACCATGAAGCACTAGAGGCCTTACACATTGCAATGATTGAATGATTATGGGGAGATAAAAGTGACTAAACAAGTAAAGATAGCATTTTCCATAGGCAAGTATGAAGATGAAGTATTGTGTGATGTAGTGCCTATTCAAGCTTGTCATATTCTTTTGGGGTGCCCTTGGCAATATGATAGGAGGGCTACTCATAATGGGTTTTCTAATATATATTCTTTTATAATGAACGATGTACCCATTACCCTTTAACCCCTAAAGAAGTGTATGAGGACCAAAAAGTCCTAAAGCAAAGATTTGAAGAGTTTGAAAAAGAAAAAGCAATAAAAAGAGAGAAAGAGATTTTGCATAAAAAAGAAAAGGCAAACAAGCAAAAGGAGAGCTGTGAGAAAAGCAATGAGAGGAGTGAGAAAAGAGTGGAAAAAGGAGAACTTGGGGGGATACACAATGAGAAAAAGAAGATTGATGTGCATGCAAAAGAGAGTTCAGTGTGAATGAGGTAAAACAAGAGAGAAAAACAAATTTTTATGCAAAAGAAAAAGATGTGAGGAAAGCTTTACTTTTAAGGCAGCCTATGCTTGTACTTGTTTAGAAGGAATCTTATTTAAGCTCTAACGATCTTAACCCTTCTTTTCCTAGTTCTTTTGTAAGATTATTGCAGGAATTTCAAGATGTGTTTCCCGATGATATTCCTAGTGGTTTGCCGCCAATAAGAGGAATAAAGCATCAAATTGACTTTGTACCCAGTTCTACAATTCCAAATAGACCCGCGTATAGATGCAATCCTGAGGAAACTAAGGAGTTATAAAGGCAAGTTGAGGATCTTATGAACAAAGGTTACATTAGAGAAAGCATGAGCCCTTGGTTTTACTTGTGCCTAAGAAGGATGGAAGTTGGACAATGTGTGTTGATTGTCATGCAATTAATAAAATAATGATAAAGTATCATCATCCTATTCCTAGGTTAGATGATATGCTTGATGATAACCATATTTGAAAAGTGGTTATCATCAAATTCGCATGAAAGAGGATGATGAGTGGAAAACTGCATTTAAAATAAAATATGGTTTATATGAGTGGTTAGTCATGCCTTTTGGTTTAACTAATGCACCTAGCACTTTTATGAGATTAGTGAACCATGTTTTCGATGCTTTTATTCGAAAATTTGTGGTTGTTTATTTTGATGATATACTTATATATAGTAAATCTTTGGAAGAGCATATTGAACTTGTCTATTTGGTTTTGGAAGTGCTGCATAAGGAGTGTTTGTATACAAACCTCAAAAAGTGTAGTTTTTACACACATAAGCTTGTTTTCTTAGGCTTTGTTGTTAGTGCAAAAGGAATAGAGGTAGATGAAGAGAAGGTCAAGGCAATTAAAGATTGGCCTATGCCAAGAGGATTGGTGATGTGCAAAGTTTTCATGATCTTATAAGCTTTTATAAGTGATTTATGAGGGATTTTAGTACCATTACAGCACCATTGACTGAAGTCATCAGGAAAAATGTTGGCTTCAAGTGGGGAAAAGCACAAGAACAAGCATTTCACATGCTTAAGGATAAGTTGACACCTGCTCCTTTACTTACTCTACCTAACTTTTCTAAAACTTTTGAAATTGAGTGTGATGCTTCAGGCTTGGGAATTGGGGCTATTTTAATGCTAGATGGACAACCAATTGCTTATTTTAGTGAAAAGTTAAATGGTGCAAGCTTGAAGTACCCTACTTATGACAAGTAGATGTATGCCTTAGTTTGTCCTTTGGAGACATGGCAACACTATTTATTACCTAAAGAGTTCGTGATATATACTGATCATGAATGCTTAAAGCACTTGAAGGGGCAAAACAAGCTTAACAAATGGCATGCTAGGTGGAGTGAATTCATTGAGTCATTTCTTTATGTCATTAAATACAAGCAAGGTAAATAGAATGTTGTGTCTTATGTACTTTCAAGAAGGTATACTTTACTTGATTTTTTAGATGCCAAATTGCTAGGATTTGAATACATAAAAGAGTTGTATGAAAATGATAGTGATTTTGGTAGTGTTTATCATGTATGTGAAAATATTGCTTTTGAAAAGTTCTATAAGCATGATGGTTACTTATTTAAAGAGAAACGGTTGTGTGTTCCTAACTATTCTATGCATGAATGGGTTGTTTGTGAAGCACATGAGGGTGGTTTAATGGGACATTTTGGTATCGCCAAGACTTTGGATGTTTTACATGATCACTTTTATTGGCCTAACATGAAAAAGGATATTGTTAGAATCTGTGATAAGTGCATTGTGTGTAAACAAGCTAAGTCTAAGTTAAAACCACATGGTTTGTATATGCCTTTACCCATGCCTAGTTCACCTTGGATTGATATTTCCATGGATTTAATGCTTGGTTTACCTAGGACTAGGCAAGGACATGATTCAATATATGTTGTTGTAGATAGATTTTCTAAAATGGCTCACTTTATAGCATGTAGAAAAACTAATGATGCACAACATGTTGCGTATTTGTTCTTTACAGAGATTGTTCATTTTCATGGCATGCCTAGAACAATTATGAGTGATAGAGATGCTAAGTTTTTAAGCTACTTTTGGAAGACATTGTGGGGTAAATTGGGCACTAAACTTTTATTTTCTATAACATGTCATCCACAAACTGATGGGCAAATTAAGGTAGTTATAGAACTTTATCTTAATTACTAAGAACCATGGTTAGGCGTAATTTGAAGTCATGGGAAGATTGCTTGCCACATATTAAATTTGCTTATAATCATAGTGTGAATTCTTCTACCAATTTTTGTCCTTTTAAGATTGTTTATGGTTTTATTCCATTGAGTCTTTTAGATTTGATTGCTTTACCTTTAAGTGAACAAGTAAATTTAGATGGAAAGAAGAAGGCAGAATTTATGAAGTCCTTACATGAAAAGGTATGAGAAAATCTTAAAAAAAAGAATGAGCAATATGCCAAACATGCAAATAAGGGGCGTGTAAAATTTATATTTGAACCAGGTGATTAGGTTTGGGTACATTTGCACAAAGAAAGATTTCCCACTCAAAAGAAATCTAAGTTGATGCCACGTGGTGATGGACCCTTCCAAGCATTAGAGTGCCTCAATGATAATGCTTACAAGATTGACTTGCCTGGTAAGTATAATGTAAGTGCTATTTTTAATGTTGCTGATTTATCTCTTTTTGATTTTGATGTAGGTGCTGATTCGAGGACGAATCATCTTGAGGAAGGGCAAAATGATGCAACCAAGCTAAGCAAGCCCATCAAACCAAGTGATCCCTTACATTATAAAGGACCAATGACAAGATCAAGGAAAAAGAAGTTCAAACAGGCACTAAATTTGTTTGTCTTTTACATTACAAGCAAGTTGGTGGATTTAACTACAAGTACAACCTTGGAGCCGCATGATGAAGAATTCAAGCTAATTAGCTTAATTTCCTATTCTAAAATTAATCAGCTTGAATTGGATGAATTTGCAAGTTGTTTTTTCTATTTTGGAGTTAAAAAGGAAGATTCTATAAGATGTGAGAAGATTCAAGAATATTCTAAGTCAAAGTCAATAAGTCAACAAGTCAAACTCAAAGTCAAATAGTCAATAAGTCAAAGTCAATGGTCAATGGTCAATGTGTGACATGACATGCTTCAATGCTTGGTTGTTATGAGTTGTCATTTGCTTAGTTGTCATGAGTTATAATGAGTTGTCAATTTTGACTTTTCAAAGATGAGTTGTCATTAGTTATCCTATTTTGAAGGAAATCTCCTTAATTAAGGATTTTCCTATATAGGTATCTTTGGGAATAAGGAAGAAAACCTTTTCCTTTAAGGATTAGGTTGTTTACATGCCTATATAAGGGCTAACCCTATGAGAAACGAATTTAAGCATTGAATTATTAAAAGTGAGGCTTTTCCTTAAACTTTGTTCTTTTAAAACTTTAATTGTTTTATTTCTACATTTCATTATAATTGCTAGGTTAGATTAGACTTAGAATTGTGTAATTGTTCATCTTTTAATAGCTAAGTATCTTGCTTCACTTTAATAAGCAAGGGGTTTAGCTCAATCAACACAACCTATCCTTGATGATCCTTGGGCTAATAGTCAAAGTTGGATGCACGTTCCATCTCTATTATAGGTAAGGTTATCATTAAGCTTTTTGAATTGAGCTTACTTGTAAAAATCCAAGCTCATTTAGGTATGCAAATCTTGAGTCAAAGTCAGCATATGTAGCTTTTATTTTAGGTTGCATAATTCTTATTATTTTAGTAATATCTTGAACTACATAGGCTTAATTGAGGTAATTCAAAGTGATATGGATATATAAGACAATTATCTATAACTTTTATGAAGAAAGTTTAGGCTAATTCGATCATCTTCAGTCTCACTCAAGAGCATCTCATGAGCCAGTCATAAGTTGCCCCCTGTTAGTGCATCAGGAGCTCATTTTTGGCAAAATGATTAGTGCTCCTCATGAGATGCCCTCATAATCATAAGGAGTAGAGATCAAATTATGAGGGTAGTCTTGACAACATTCAATAAACATTTTTGAATGCAACGGTCCTTAAACTAACGCTCATGAGCCAAAGTTTACTCTTTACTATCGTGAGCGGCATTTTGACAGAAATAAGTCCAAAATGATTTAAAAATCAACAAGATACATTAGAGACATAATAAATGCATCCAAAAACCATAATGTAAGTTATTTATCTATATAAACAACTCTTATAGTTCAATTGAAAGTTAAAGAAACTTATTTATCATTCATTCTCTATTAAACATTCAAATAAGCTCTCAAATTCTCTCTTTAATAGTTTTTGTATTTGTGTAACTCTTGTGAGAGCTGTTGAGTGTTAGAATAAACATTCTTTTTCTTTTATTTTTAAGATTAAGAAAATGAAAACTGAGATTCTATTTTAAAAGGAATTAGTTTAAGTGTTATCCATTAAAACACTTGCGATTTATTTTTTAAGTGAGCCTTGAAAACTGAAGTTATAAGGTTGTAAGAGTGAGCCATAAAACTCTTGTGTAATCTTAATCTTATGAATAAGATTGTGGGTGATTGAAAATCCTAACTTGAGGATAAGTTAAATGGAGATGTGGGATTGTTATTGAATCCAAACTCCTTAAATCATTGTGTTCTTCATTCTCAACATTCATTCAATTCTTATTTAATTCCTTAAAATAAATTTTATTTTACTAAAACCCTCATTAGCCTTATTCACCCCCCTCTAAGGCTCTTTCAATTAGTATCAGAGTTATTTTTCCCTTACCATGAATTAGGGAGAGCACCAATGATAACTATCACTTATGACTATGTCACTGAAGCAAGGCTCTCCGCTTATTGGTGTTGGTGCATCGATGGAGACAATGGCTGGCTAGTTTGATAGGTACAAATGTTGGGTGATATAAGTAAGGTATGACCTATAAATAGCAACAATTAGTATCAGAGCTTGGATTCTAGGAACTTAATTGCTAGAATATGAGATCATGGGGAGTGAACTTTAAAATTTTTCTTCACTTAGACCTTTCTTTGATGGTAATGACTATCCACATTGGAAGTTCAAAATTGAGCCATATCTAGATTATGACTATCCTTATGGTAGTGACTTTAGGAAGTTGTTCTTAAAGGTTGGCAACCACCAAAAACTACCATTGATGGTGTACAAACTACTCTTTCAAGAAGTGATTGGAGAAATGATCAAAAGGAAGTAAACTACAAAAATAAGAAAGTATGATAACTTTACTCTCTTCCATGATAAGAGAAGAAAGAGCCAAGCTTCAATATTGTATTTCAACCAAGGAAATGTGGGAGACCTTGGACAACTATTATGAAGGCAATGTACAAATAAGAAGCAAAAAGGTTCAACTTCATATGTATGAATATGAACTCTTAAAAATGAAGCCTCAAGAATCAATCATAGAGATGACAAACTGATATGAACCCTACCTATAACAAAGATAGAATGTGCATCCAACTTTGAAATCTAGCCCAAGGATCATCAAGGATAGATTGTGTTGATGGAGCTAAACCCCTTACTTATTAAATTGAAGCAAGATACTTAGATATTATAGGATGAACAATCACACAATTCTAAGTCTAATCTAACCTTGCAATTTTAATGAAAGGTAGAGGTGAAACAATTTAAGTAAACTTGCAAAGTTTCAAAAGAACAAAGTTTAAGGAAAAACCTCACTTTTTAATATTTCAATGCTTATTCCAAAAATTCATTTTTCATATTTGTAGCCCTTATATAGAAAAGTAAACAACCTAATCCTTGAAGGAAAAAGTTTTCTTCTTTATTCCCAAAGATATATATATATATATATATATATATATATATATATATATAGGAAAATCCTTAATTAAGGAGATTTCCTTCAAAATATGACAACTCATCTTTGAAAAGTCAAAATTGACAACTCATTAGAACTCATGAGCAAAATGACAACTCATGAAAACTAAGCATTGAAGCATGCCATGTCACATGTTGACCATTGACCCTTGACTTTGATTTGTTGATTTATTGACTTTGACTTGGAATATCCTTGAATCTTCTCATATCTTCTAAAATCTTCTTGAATCTTCCTTATTGACTATAAAATAGGAAAATAACTCAAAATTCGTCCATATTAAGCTAATTAATTTCAAAATAGGAAATTAATCTAATTAGCTTGAATTCTTCATATTTAGGCGCTTTTGATCCCTTTTAGTATTATTTCCTCCCTCTTGAAGATCATTCGCCCTCGAATCATAGCCATCTTCCAAAGTTGATAAACTCATAAATCCTCTAGGGTCAAATATAAACACCTTTGTTGAAAGCCTCTTCTTTGAAGTAAGAATCCATATAAGTAACTTCAATATAACTTGAACTTGATCAAATATAGAACTCTTTTCCATGAACTTGTAAGGATTGTATTTGTGTTTCTTCCTTCTAAACTTGAAACATGAATATCTTAAGTTCTTCTTGCTATAAGTAAAGACTCCATAGATTGTATTGTGGACATAAGGAACTTTAATAACATCATCAAATGGATCTTTGTATGGAATAGAAGTCTACCAAAAAAGTTTCAAAACACTAGAAAAATAAAGATTAAAGTTGTTAGTATAATCACAATGAATAACCAACTCTTTATCTTTCATGATGCTCTTAATCTCTAGCTTCTCCTTTTCACTCATCCCTTACTCATTTTCTCTCACCAAGTGTTTCCCATTGTCCTCACTTTTCTGACTCAACTCATTTTTAACACTTAGCTCATTTTTTTCTTTTCTCTTAACTTCATAAGTTTCCCTCCCCAAAGCATTCCTTAATGAAGATGGAAACTCTTCACTTTGTTGATTGATTCACATGTCTTTGAAAGTTATCTTTAGAGGTGTAGTTTTAATTTGACACTCTTCCTCTGTACTCTTCTCCTGAACTTGTTGCCCAACCAATATGGTAACTTCAGCACTTTCATGTTCCTTGGAATCACACACTATCATTTTCTCCTCATAAGAACCCACTTTCTTTTCATATTCTAAAGCAAGTTCAATTACAACCCTTAAAGAGATAAAAGGTTCTAATTGCACTTCTTTCTTTAATCTTTTAGCAATCTCACAATTAAGCCCACTGATGAATTTTGTAACTTTTTGCCTTTTGAATTCACCTACATCACTTGCAATTACAAATAACTTAAACTTTTTAACATAATCATTAATACATAATTCATCGCCTTGTTTAAGCTTTTGTAATTTAAGATAAAATTTATCCCTAACATCATGAGGAATAAAATGTCTAGTAATTAACCTCTTTATTATCTCCTAATTTTTAATCTCACTAGGCCTATTCATGCTCCACAATGCCATCAAATCCTTCCACCATATAGCAGCATGACCTAAAAATTTACGAGAAGCAAGTTTACACTTTTGGAAATCACTTAATTCAAGAGAATCAAATATCTCCTCCATTTGTTGCACCCATTCCATATAAACATAAGGATTATCCCCACCAAGAAAATAAGGCATTTCCATACTAAAAAAAATCACGTTTGAAAAGATATAGAAAAAAAATCCTTACAAAGCACTCCTTTACATGTTTACACTCAAGGATGTGAATGCTTTCGTGTTCCACTCAAAAAAAAAAAAATTTTTTTTTGCTTTTTTTTAATTTATAAAGAATTGAGAATAAGAAAAAAAAATAATAAACAAAAATTAAAAGGATACTTAACCAAACCTTGAAGTTTGACTTTAATACTAAACTGATATGAACCCTACCTATAATGGAGATAGAACGCGCATCCAACTTTGAAATCTAGCCTAAGGATCATCAAGGATAGGTTGTGTTGATGGAGCTAAACCCCTTGCTTATTAAATTGAAGCAAGATACTTATATATTATAGGATGAACAATCACAAAATTCTAAGTCTAATCTAACTTAGCAATTTTAATGAAAGGTAGATGTGAAACAATTTAAGTAAACTTGTAAAGTTTCAAAAGAATAAAGTTTAAGGAAAAACCTCACTTTTTAATATTTCAATGCTTGTTCCAAAAATTCATTTTACATATTTTTAGCCCTTATATAGGCATGTAAACAACCTAATCCTTGGAGGAAAAGGTTTTCTTCCTTATTCCCAAAGATACCTATATAGGAAAATCCTTAATTAAGGAGATTTCCTTCAAAATATGACAACTAATGACAATGCATCTTTGAAAAGTCAAAATTGATAAATCATTACAACCCATGACAAGTAAGCAAAATGAAAACTCATGAAAACTAAGCATTGAAGCATGCCATGTTACATGTTGACCATTAACCCTTGACTTTGACTTATTAACTATTTGACTTTGACTTGTTTACTTATTAACTTTGACTTGGAATATCCTTGAATCTTCTCACATCTTTTAAAATCTTCTTGAATCTTCCTTATTGACTCTAAAATAGGAAAATAACTCAAAATTCGTCCATATCAAGCTAATTAATTTCAGAATAGGAAACTAAGCTAATTAGCTTGAATTCTTCATATTCAGGTACTTTTGATCCGTTTTAGGGTTCATATTACAAACCATCTCAATGCTCTCCTCACACCCCTAAGAAACTTGGAAAATTTTTCTCTAAAGAAGAGGTGAACAATAAGATTCTAAGAATCCTACTTAAGAAGGATTGAGAATCTTAAGTCACTTCAATTGAGGAAGCTCAAAACCTCTCTACCCTTTCAACCAATGTGCTTATTGAAAGCTCCTAACACATGAGCTTAAAATTAATCAAAGAGGTGAAGAGTAAGAAGAAAAGGAAGCAAAGAAAAAGAGCATAGCAGTAAAAGCTCTTCAAGAAGATAGTAAAAAGGAAAGCATTAAAGATTCTATTGATGAATACGGTGATATTACCATGCTTACTAAAAATTTTATAAAGTTCTTAAAAAAGAAAGATTTCTCAAGAACAAGAGACTTCAATAAAAAGTATGAAGGAGAAGGTAAGAAGAAAACCAAAGACATTACTTACTATGAATGCAAGAAATTAGGACACATTAGAAGTGAGTGCCCCAAACTCAAATTCAAGAACAAGGGAGAAAAGGATAAGAAGAAGGTCTTTAAAGCTACTTGGGATGATTCCTTCAAATTTGAAGAGGAAGAGGAATAACAAGAAGTGGCCAATCTTTGCTTCATGGCTCTTGAAAATGAAAAAGAGGTACTATATACTTCTAACTCTTTTTATGATGAGTATTGTGCTTATGATGAATATGATGATGATGTTGATGTTGAGAGTTCTATTATGAGTAAACTCTTGCATAAGTGCAAAGGCCTACTTTATAGAAAGCAGCACTATAAGTATGAGTTAAGTAGCTTAACCATGGAATTTGAGAAGTTAAAAAATGAATTTTTTAGTCTTGTTAAATCAAATGATAAACTTGCTAGTGATTTAAAATGTTCTAATTCCTTGGAAGAGTAACTTAAGAAAGTAAGTGATGAAAATCATAAACTTTGTAATGAGGTAGTTAAGCTAAAAAAATTCCATATCAAAATTCCAAGGAGGAAAAGAGAGTTTAGATAATTTACTTGACTCTCAAAAATTTCATGGAAATACTTATGGAATTAGATATGCTAATGGAATGGCATCATCATCACATATTAAATTTGTTAAAGCATAATGTAATTCAATTCATTCTACCTCTAAACCAATTAAGACTCAAGCTTTCAAAGCTAAAAGATCTCATGTGTTAAACAACAAGGGAAAGTCTCATAAGACTCATCCTTCATTAACATAAAGGGGTAAGGCTCAAACTAGAGCACCCAAACCCAATCATGCTTATATTTATACTAGACACAATCATATTAGGCATGTTACACAACACAATGCACATAAACATAAACATATTGCATAAACCTATTAAAATACATATTATTATTGTCAATGTATGTCTCATGCTCTGACTCAAAAGAGTTTTAGGAAGCACACACCAACACAATATGAAAGACATGCTTCTCATACTAGGAAAGCATATCATCCTAGGAGAAATAAATTTGAAAATGTCATATATTCATATTGTATGATCAAAGGACATACCACCAATGTATGATTTTATAAAAGACTACACATGAATTTACTTACTTTGGATTATTTTGAAACTAACCAACCTAGACCAAGAAATGTTTGGGTTCAAAAGAACACTTAAATTATTTTATGTAGGTGTGCTTGAAATCCATAAAAAAAAGCAAGTGGTATCTCAATAGTGGATGTTCAAGGCACATGTGAGAGATAAGGAGCAATTTAATAAGCTTGATGCTAAGGATGGAGGACATGTCACATTCAGAGACAAAGCAAAATGAAAGATTATTAGCATTGAAGAAATTAATAACCCTCAATCCTTATCTATACATCATGTGTTGTTTATTGATGGTCTTAAACATAATTTTCTAAGTATAAGTCAATTATGTGACATCAAAAATAAGGTAACTTTCTATCTTAGAAATTGGTTTGTTAATAGTCTTAATGACAAAAAAGTAATTTTTAATGGTTAAAGAGTATATAGTGTTTATATTATTTATTTGAATAAGATTGATAACAAAAACATCAAATGCTTAATGTTTACTTCCTATGATACATGGACATGGCATAGAAGGTTAGGATATGTAAATTTTGAGCTTTTGAATGATCTTTGTAAACATAAACTTGTGATTGGTTTTCGTAAGCTTGAATTCACTAAGGATAAACCTTATGATGCTTGTTAAAATGAAAAAGTAATCCAAGTCCTCATTTAAGCTTAAAAATGTAGTGTCCACTTCTAGACCTCTTGAACTTATAAATATGGATTTATTTGGACCAACTATAATTGCTAGTCTTGATGGAATTCTATGCATACGTATTAATTGATGACTACTCTAGATTTAATTGGGTGTGTTTTCTTGCTTATAAGAATGATACTTTTAAAGCTTTTGAAAATTTTGCTAAAAGAGTTAAAAAAGAAAAAGGATTTTGTATTTCATCTGTTAAAAGTGATCATGGAACCAAATTTGAAAATGAATTCTTCAAAACCTTTTATAATGAAAATGGTATTTCACATAAATTTTCATCTCCTATAACTCCTTAACAAAATGGGGTTGTTGAAAGGAAAACTAGAATTCTTATGAAAATGGCTAAAACAATGCTTCATGAGTATAATTTGCCTTTTTACTTTTGGGCAGAAGCTGTTAACATGTCTTGTTATATTTCAAATAGAGTTTTCAAAAGATAAATTTTAAATAAAACTTCTTATGAGCTATGGAACAATAGAAAATCCAAAATCTCATATCTAAGAGTATTTGGATGCAAGTGCTTTATATTGATTACCAAGGATAATCTTGGAAAATTTGACTCTAAATCTAATGAAGAAATGTTCCTAGGCTATTCCACTTCTAGCAAATCATATATAGTATTTAATAAAAGAACTCTAGTAATTGAAGAACCAATGCATGTTGTTTTTTATGAATCAAACTCACTTGATCCTAGAAAAGATATTTGTAGTATGTTAATGATCGTGTAACAGAAGATGAGATTATGGATACTCAATAAGAAAATGCTAGTAAGCCTTTGGAACTTAAAGGTCCAAGTAAGGATGACAATGAGGATATATCTCAACCTACCTTGAAAGATGAACTTCTAAAGGATTATTAATTCAAGAAAGCTCATCCTTAAGACCTCATCATAGGTGACACTACAACAGGGGTAACTACTATATCTAAACTTAAATCTATTATTAACTAAGCCTTCATTTCTTAAATTAAACCCAAAAATATTGATGATGCTTTGTGTAATGAATTTTGGGTCCTTACTATGCAAGAGGAGTTAAATTAATTTAAGAGAAACAAGATTTAGTCCTTAGTTCCTAGACCTAAACATGATCCTATTATAGGCACCAAATGGTGTTTAGAAATAAGAAGAATGAACAAGGTGTCACAACTAAGAATAAAGCTAGACTAGTAGCTAAAGATTATAATCAAAAGGAAGACATTGATTATAATGAAACCTTTGCCCCCGTTGCAAGGTTAGAAGCTATTAGAATGCTACTTGTATTTGCATCATTCATGGATTTTAAACTTTATCAAATGGATGTTAAAAAAAACATTTGTACATGGTTGTATTAAATAAAAGGTATATGTTGAGCAACCTCTAGGTTTTGAAAATTTTGATTATCCAAATCATATTTTTAAATTTCCAAAAGCATTATATAGATTGAAATAAGTTCTAAGAGCTTAGTATGGAAGATTAAGTAACTTTATTTTAAAAAAGGTTTTTCTAAAAGAAAAGTTGACACAACTCTCTTCATAAAGAAATCCAACCATGATTTATTAATTGTTCAAATATATATTAATGATATTATTTTTGGTGCTACTAACCATTGCTTGTGAGAGGAATTTTTCTAAGCTAATGCAAAGAGAATTCGAGATGAGTATGATGGGAGAACCAAAATTCTTTCTAGGATTACAAATCAAGTAATGCAAAGATAGGATTTTCATTAATCAAACCAAATATGCAAGAGACATTCTCAGGAAGTTTGGCATGGATGGAGCTAAGATAAGCAAAACTCCAATGAGTACCACAACCAAACTCAACCATGATTTATTAATTGTTCAAATATATATTAATGATATTATTTTTGGTGCTACTAACCATTGCTTATGAGAGGAATTTTTCTAAGCTAATGCAAGGAGAATTCGAGATAAGTATGATGGGAGAACCAAAATTCTTTCTCGGATTAAAAATCAAGTAATGCAAAGATAGGATTTTCATTAATCAAACCAAATATGCAAGAGACATTCTCAAAAAGTTTGGAATGGATGGAGCTAAGATAAGCAAAACTCCAATGAGCACCACAACCAAACTCAACAAGGATGAGAATGGAAAATCGGTTGATGAAAAGCGATTTAGAGGTATGATCAGATCCCTTCTTTATTTAATTACTAATAGACCCGATATTATGTTTGCTACTTGCTTATAAGCTAGATTTCAATCAAGTCTTAGAGAGTCTCATTTGAATGTTGTCAAAAGAATTTTCAAATATCTTTATGGTACAATGCATTTAGGACTTTGGTATCCTAGGAGTTTTTTATTTGACTTGATCAGTTATTTAGATTACTAGATAGAAAAAGCACTTTTAGAACTTGTCAAATTTTAGGTAATTACTTAGTTTCTTGGTTTAGCAAAAAATAAGTTTCAGTTGCCTTATCCAGCACTGAAGCTGAATATATTGCAACAAGTCTTTGTTGTTCATAAGTATTATGGCAAAAAAAAACAATTATTGGACTATTGTATACAACTTTATCACATTCCAATCAAATGTGACAATACAAGTGCTATTAACCTTAGTAAGAATCCCATTCAACATTCTAGAACTAAATATATAGACAATAGACATAATTTCTTGCGTGATCATGTTCAAATTGGTGATATCTCACTTGAATTTGTAGATACAAATAATTAACTTGAAGAGATCTTCACCAAACCTTTAATGAAGAGAGATTGAATTTCATTAAGCATGAACTTGGCATGATTAATGGTTATAGTTTGTTTTGATTTTATGTTTAATAGATGGTTAGACTGTTTTCATGTGAAATAATGTTGTGCTTATTGATTACTTTGATTGTTAAATGTTTTGATTTTGATCTTAACATCTTTATAATTTTTTTTAATTGGCATGTATTTATATATATCTAATATGCATTATGATTTTTTTAAAAATTTCGCCTACTCCTTATCAAGACTAGTTTCTTTTTATATATTTTTGTTAATTTTGTTGTTAATTTCTATTTGGTTTACTTTTAAGTATATTTTCCGCATCTAAGCATTGAGCTATTTCTTTATTTTTATAGTTATTTTATTACAGTTTACGTTCAGTTTATTTTCTGAATATTTTCTAGACATAAGCCATGAGTTGTTAGTTTTATGTCTTGTTATGTTTCTCTTTAGTTTATAATTGATATTTCAATATCATTGTAACTCTATCCTTTTCATTAATTCCTTTTTATTTTCTTTTACATTTTCACAAAGGGGGAGAAATAATTAAGTTTGCATATGTATTTAGTTAATTTCTTTTAAGAAAGAAAATTATTTTTACCAAAGATGTGTTTATGTTAATGACATCACTGTATGAGAGTGTGTCCTTGATATCAATTTTTTTATCCAAATCTTATTCTATTTTACTATTTTTCAATAGAGGGAGAAAATTGTTTAAATTTTTTCGATAATTTTGTTTATGCATGCATAGTAACAATATAAGTGTGGCTAATTTTGTCCTTATGATAAAAGTCTTATTTTGCTTATTCTGTCCAAGTATGACATAGATTTTATAAAGATTTTGTGTATCTATGTTTCCATTATTTTGGTTCTTTATCTTTTATTCCCTCTAGATTTTATTTTTGGTTCCTTTAGGTTCATTTCTCTTTATATCTCTCTCTTTTCTTTTTATCTTTGACAAAGGGGGAGAAGAAGCTATGTTTATAATATGCTAAGTGCCATATGATCATTAAATAGCTAAGCTCTAAATTATCATATGGTATATGTACTATTTTTATGATGCATTCTAGTAGCACTACATGCATATATGTTTGAAATTATTTCCTTCAAATTGCCTAACAATTTATTTTAATGATCATGTTTTCATCATGTTATCATAATTTTAACACATTTGTTATGTTAGGCCATGTTTTTTATAACATGATTATGTTGTCTTTATTTTTGACAAAAAGGGGGAATAAAATAAATTTATATTTCTTATCATATCTATAAAAGGGGAGTAATAAAGAAATATATAAGAAAAATTTGATATCCCTTATATATGCCATGTTAATTCAATTACTTTTATGCCTTGATACATGGTGTATTCTATTGAATTTTATGCGTATATTAATGGGAAGCAAAATTGTTCACATAATGCCTTAATTTAATTTGATAGGGGGAGCTATTATGTACAATGCATACTTATTTATGTCTTTTATTTTTTGATAGTCACACACTTTATTTATTATCATAATAAATTATTTGTCAAAGCTAAAAAGGGGGAGATTATTGATCATTTACATAATCAAACTCCTAATTTTGGACTTTGATAAACAATTTTGATACTAATGATTTAAACTAAGTGTGTAGGAAATTATATACCAAAAATATGCATTTTAGGATATACAATGGTCTTTTGGGCTAATTCAATCTCTGAGATTCAATGAGGCTTTTTGACATCTTTAGAGCTCTGTAATGAGAAAATGATCTTCTTCACTTTTGAAGTAGAAATCTTAAGCTTTTTGAATTGAGCTTACGTGGCCATATCCAATCTCACTTGGGTATGCAAATCTTAAGTCGAAGTCAGTATATGCAGCTTTCATTTTAGGTTGCATAGCTCTTAGTATTTTAGTAATATCTTGAGCTACAGAGGTTCAATTGAGTGATTCAAAGTGATATGGAAATATAAGACAATTATCTACAACTTTTATAAAGAAAGTTTAAGCTAATTCGATCATCTTCAATCCCGCTCACGAGCATCTCACGAGTTGTCCCTTGTTAGTGCATCAAGAGCTCATTTTTGGAAAAATAATCAGTGCTCCTCATGAGCTACCCTCACGATCATAAGGAGCAAAGATCAAATTGTGAGGGTAGTCCTAACAGCATTTAACAAACATTTTTTAATGTAACGATCCTCGAATTGATGCTCACGAGCTAGAGTTTGCTCCTCATGGTGTTCTGATAGAAATAAGTCTAAAATGATTCAAAAATCAACAAGAGACATTGGAGACAAAATCAATGCATCCAATAGCCATAATCTAAGTTTTTTATCTATATAAACAACTCCTAGAGTTCAATTGAAAGTTCAAGAAACTTGTTTATCATTCATTCTCTCTTAAGCATTCAAATAAGCTCTCAAACTCTCTTTTAAACAATTTTTGTATTCCTGTAACTCTTTTGAGAGTTGGTGAGTGTTAGAATAGAATTTTTTTTCTTTTATTTTCTAGGATTAAAAAAATGGGAAGTGAGATTCTATTATAAAAGGACTCAGTTTAAGTGTTGTCCATTAAAACACTTGGGATTTAGTTTTTGAGTAAGCCTTGAAAACTCAAGTAGTAAGGTTGTAAGAGCGAGCCATAATATGTAATCTCAATCTTATGAATAAGATTATGGGAGATTGAAATCCTAACTTGGGGATAAATTAGGTGGAGATGTAGGATTATTATTGAATTTGAACTCCTTAAATCATTATGTTCTTCATTCTTCCTTCTCAGCATTCATTCAATTTTTATTTAATTCCTTAAAATCATTTTTATTTTACTAAAAGCCTTATTAGCCTTGTTCACCCCCCCCCCCCTCTAAGGCTCTTTCAAGAGAGTTGAGAGGTCTTAAGCTTCCTTAATTGAAGTGACTCGAGATTCCCAATATTTTTTAGGTATGATTCTTATATTCTTATTGTTCACTTCTTCCTTAGAGAAATCTTTTCCAAGTTTATTGAGGGTAGTGAGAGGACATTAAGATGGTTTGTCATCTACAAGATTTATTCTTGAGGCTTTATTTTGAAGAGTTCATAATCATATATATAAAGTTGAACCTTTTCACTTCTTACTTGTACATTGCCTTCATAATAGTTCTCTAAGGTCTCCCACATTTCCTTGGCCAAAATGAAATATTGAAGCTTGCCTCCTTATTCTCTTATCATGGAAGAGACTAAAGTGATCATTGCTTTTTTTTGTGATTCTCTTTTTTTTTTATCATTGTTCTATTGACTTCTTGTTAAAGTAGTTACCATACCATCAATGGTGGTTTTGGGTAATTCCCAACCTTTTAGGACAATATCCCAAAGTTTGATGAAATCACTATCTAGATATAACTCCATTTTGAAATTCCAATAAGGATAACCACTACCATTAAAGAATGGTTTAAATGAAGAAAAATTTTGAAGTTCACTCCTTATGATCTTATATTCTAGCAATTAATTTCCAAGAATCTAAGCTCTAATACCAATTAAAAGTGCCTTAAAGAAAAAGGGGATGAACAGGGCTAATGAGGACTTTATAAAATTAAAAGGAAATTAAACAAGAATAAGAGTAGAGAAAATAAGAACACAAGCAATTAAGGAGATTAGATTCTTAACAATCCTACATCTCCACGTAACTCTCCCAAGTTAGGATTTTTATATACCTTAATCTATTTTCTTAGATTAATTCTTATAACTTGAGTTTTTTTTATTGAACTCAAACCTTACAAACAAGAGTTTCAAGGCTTAGTCTTAAACCACACAAATAAGAGTTTTTGAGGCTCACTCTAAAATCAAATTTTTAAGTGTTTTGATGGACAAATACTTAAACTAATTCCTTTAGAAATAAATCTCACTTCCCTTATAATATATTCCAAGACTTAGATGAAGTAAAAATTCTACTCTAATACACAACCAACTCTCATAAGAGTTAATGAAATAAAGAATAAATGTTTGAGAGTTTGAGAGCTTTGATGAATGTTAATATAGAGAATTATAATAAGCAAGTATCTTTTTTTTTTTCAATTGAGCTCTAAAAGTAGTTTATATAGATAAACAACTCAAAAATATTACTATTAGAGGCATTGATTATGTCTTTAAAGTCTTCCAAACATCCTTGAGTGTTTTTAATATGAACCGTAAAGGGGTCAAGTGCAAGCATAAAGCTGAGTAATGAAGAATCCAAGCTAATTAGCCTAATTTCCTATTCTGAAATTAAGTAGCTTGATATGGATGAATTTTGAGTTATTTTTCTATTTTGGAGTCAATAAGAAAGATTCTAGAAGATTCTAGAAAATGTGAGAAGATTCAAGGATATTCCAAATCAAATTCAAAGAGTCAATAAGTCAAGGTCAATAGTCAACATTCACCTTCAATGCTTAGTTGTCATGAGTTGTCATTTTGCTTAATTGTAATGAGTTGTCAATTTTGACTTTTCAAAGATGAGTTGTCATGAGTTGTCTTATTTTGAAGTATTTCTTTTTAATTAAAAATTTTTCTTTATAAGAGTCTTTGAATAAGTAAGAAACCTTTCCTTTAAGGATTTGGATGTTTACATGCCTATATAAGGGTAAACACTATATAAAATGAATTTGAGGGATTGAAATATTAAAAAGTAAGGTTTTTTTCTTAAACTTTGTTCTTTTTAAACTTTGCAAGTTTACTTGAATTGTTTCACTTCTACCTTTCATTACAATTGCTAGGTTAGATTAGACTTAGAATTGTGTGATTGTTCATCTTTTAATAGGTAGGTATCTTGCTTCAATTTAATAAGAAATGGGTTTATCTCCATCAACACAACCTATCCTTAATGATCCTTAGGCTAATATTCAAAGTTGGTTGCACGTTTTATCTCTATTATAGGTAGGGTTCATATCAGTTTTTCAAACTTTTATAGCTGAAATGTCACTCACGATTGTGAGGGGCATGTCCTGGCTTATGAGGAGTGATTTGAGAGTCGTTACCTTTGAAATGAGCTTAAATTTGCCTATTGGAGGTTGTCTAACATGTCCTTACGAGTTGCTCATGACCGTGAGCGGTGTCGTGAGCGGCACTGTCCAAATCAGTTGAAATGGCTTAAAATGGGCACCAATAAGGGATAGCTAGTGATCGACTTATGAAATGCTCGTGAACAAATAGTTGTAAGTCCAAAATTTGATTTTTTCTTAGCTCTTTTTGCACCAAGTAACTTAGGTATTTGCAGTGGTTCATGTACTTCATAAAATACATGTTAAATACTCCTTTAAAGAGTATTTCATATTTTCAAGCTTTGAACAACTTAAAATAAGTTCCTACACACTTAAGTAAAATAATTAGCAACTTAAATTGTTTGTCAAAGTCAAAATTAGGAGCATGATCATGCAAATGGTCAACAATATATCAATTATTTTTATTTTAATTAATTGAATACAATTATATTTGAAATTTATTACTCAAGGCCAACTATTCTTTGATAATTTTGCTAACAATATATACATACTCAAACTATGATATTTAGATACTATTTTGAGTTTCAGATACGAATAATATTAGATAATATACTTTTAGTTGGAGGAAAATATTTGAATAATATTCAAATAGGTATTTATCATTTTTAGATGTTGTTTTGAGTTTCTGATATTGTTTTGAATTTCAGATACTGATTTGAGTTTTCAATAAGAATAATATTTAGAAAATATACTATTTTAAGTTTTTGATATTGTTTTAAGTTTCATATACAAATAATATTCAGAAAATATATTATTTTAAGTTTATGATACTTATAATATTAAGACAATATATTATTTTGATTGTATCATATACGAATAATATTTAGAAGATATCTATTTTTAAGTATCATTCTTATTATTTCTTAAGTTTGTTGTGTAATAAAAATTTTAATTAATAATTTATGTTAATTTTTAACATAATTGGACAATATAGACCCAACTTTTTTTTTTTAACAAAATATAACCTTTTGTTTTTTTCAATAATAATATACTAATCTAAAATATTAAAAATTTTAGAGATACTAATTTCTAGCCACAAAATCTGCTCTTAATTTGTGCCGAGAATGAGGGGTTTTTTTATATTTTTTTAAGAAAGAAAAAAAATGAAATGCCTTCACCAAACTTATTCTCATGACATTACATTATTAATTAAAAATAGTTGAAATAATAGTTTCAAATTAAACTAATATAATCTACCAACTGATTAATGCACTAGTCAGACAATATACTATTTTTAGTATTAGATGCAATTTTGAATTTTCAGATACATAATATATTCATATAGTGTATTATATTTATAAGTTTGAGATATTGTCTTGAGTTTAAAATATTGTTTTGAGTTTCAGCTACTTATAATATCAAGATAACATACTATTTTGATGGTATCATATACAAATAATATTCAAATAATATACTATTTTGATTGTATATAATATGAATAATATTCAAAAAATATATTTTTGGTTGGAGTAAATATTAGAGGGAACATTTAAATTATATTTTATTTTGAAGCCAATATTTAAATTATAAAAATATTTCTAAATATGTGAAGATTGGTACACAATAACAATAAAAAATCAATAATTTAAATGGTTTTCAGATTAATAAATTATTTTTATTTTATTTTGGAACCAATATTTAAATTTAAAAATATATATATTTGAATATGTGAAGACTGGTATATAGTAGAAGAAATCAAGATCCAACCCTAACTCAAGTGTGATATGGGATCAGTATTTAATATTACCTACATGTAAAAGTTACTATTAGTAAAAATACAAAAAGAAGAGAATATTTCTTTGCAAAATAGCAAAAAATGAGTAACAATATGGGATCAATATTTAATATTTCACTTCCATAAAGTAAGAAACCTGACAAATTCTCATGTTTAGAGTTGTGACATCATACACGCAGAAGATAAGCCATAAGAATTCCTCGTCCTGGACCAAAGCTTAACTAGGTTCACATTTTACGGCCATCCCATTTGCTCCCACAAACACGTGGCCACACACCAACCATCTAAGATTATAGTAAATAGGTAAATGTAGACCATTAACCAAATGAGAATAAAAGCATACATCTAAGGAAGCTCCAGGGAACTTCAAAACTGGAAACATATAATTTCAACTTAAAGAAGCATAGTAACTTACCTCACCAAACTTTTATTCGCTATGCTAACTTCAGGAGAAGTTATGAAATCACCTTCACCCCAAACACATTTCTATTAATGTACAATCCAGCTTTTGGATTTGTCAAAACTTATTCCATATATTCAGCTACAGTTATTGGACCACCTCGGAACTTGTTAAGAAAACCATAAATAACAAAGAATCACCATTCCAATAATAATAGAATAGGTATTCATCCATGGCATATCGATGCTGCATTTTTCTGTCCTAATGTGAACAATGTGTCCATGAACTAGTACAATATTTCTTTTTAAAGGAAAACTTTGATAATTCTATTTTTGTGATGCTATAAATTCTTGGTGGGATCAAGGTCTCTTTAATAGTGTAGTTAGCATAGCTAATAAAAGTTCTGGTATGCTATACAAGTTCAATTAAAAAGGATTTAAAAAAAGAAGAGCAAATTACTTTTGTCATCCTGAAATATACCATAATTTACACTTTTCTCATTTTTGTTTAAAAATTAAACACTTACCCCTTCAATTTTCATTTCATAAATATTTTGCCCATTCCGACTAAATTTCCAATAACTTTTTTATATAAAAAAACATTCAACCCTTCTATTTTATAAAAATAAACACTTAAAACCTTATATTTTAATAAACTTAAACATTTTAATTTTTTATATTTTTAAATTTATATTAATTTTTAATTTTAATTATATTTCGGTGTTTCTTTCATTTTCTCTTGAAATATACATTGATTATAGAATGAGTATTTTATTCTTGCAAATTAATTCTAATAATATTATGTAATAAACTCAGCAGTTATGATTTTTTGAATTTTGAAAAGGTTGTAATTAACAACACACTTGCAATTTAATTATAATAATATATTGCAATAAACTTAGTAATTAGCCATTTACAAGTCCAACAACTTGACAATATTAATAAACAATAAAACTAGTTTATATTTGAGCAATGTGTGATACTTTTGAAATAATCATAACAATATTCACTATTAAAGTGTTCAATTTTATTAAAACACAAGGTTTAAAATATTCATTTTTATAAAATTCATTTAAATTAAATGGTTTTTTATATAAAAGAGTTGCCAGAAATTCCGTCGGAATGGGCAAAATGTTGACAGAATGAAAATTGAGGGGGATAAATGTTCGATTTTCAAACAAGAAGCGGGGAAGTATGAATTATGGTATATCTCAGGGAGGCAAAAGTAATTTGCTAAAAAAAAGAAACATAAACACCCACTGACATTTCATAAATGAACCAAAAACAGAGGAAAACAAGAAACAAAATACACACATGATGCTAACTAAACATGATACAATCAACACACACATGAGAAAACATAGAATAGAAACAACATCAAGATGAATCATATTCTACTTTTACATGTGAAAATTAAGTGCTGATTAAGCATATAAATAATAGTTAGCGAACTCTAATTTTCATGAATCAACTGCAATTTATTGGAAAAAGACCACCCCACCCAAATAGTGAATTTTAGGTGAGTGAAATAAGAAATTGGTCCTTGATCTGGGATTTAACTGTAATCCAAGCTCAAGATCAAAGAAAGAAACTAAATTAAGATAGAATAATAAAGCATTTACCGAAAGGAAACAGCACCAAGAGGAGGAAAGTCGATATCTTTGCTGCAATTGCACGTTTAAGGTTGTGAAGAAAAGAAAAAAATAAAGAAAAGAAAAAAAATGAAGAAGAAGAAGAAGAAGACATGACATGAGGAAGAGCAGCAAAAACATTTTTAAGGCATGTGTGTAATTTTAAAAGAAAATAGGGCACATGTGTAATTTTGAGAAAATATAGGGTATTTGATGTTAATGCCTTATGTTTTTTAGGTATTTTTGTAAAAATCCCATCTTTATAATATGCGCTAATATCTAAGCCCATTTTTCATCTATTAAACTACATCTATATGATTCATCTCATAGCCTATATCCAAACTAGTATTTGTGACAAATATCAATTTAATCCTTAAACTTAATATCACATATTAAATTAAGTCCAAATTAAACTTTTAATCATATAATTCTTTCCAAGTTAAATGTAAAAATCTTAATTAATCACACTTAGTTCTCATAAGTCGTGAGTGACCTTTATCATAAATATCACAACAACAATTAAAAATGAATGGTATCTAAATATCCATATCAAGTAGTATGAAACTTACTATCTCCCACTATTGATATCATATATTGATCAAGGAAAATAACCAAAGATAATAATCCATAGATTAATACTACCCATATATTAATTCAATGACTGCAAACATTTTATAACATATGTTCTAAATGAATTGGTCACTCATATTATTAACTCCTGATAATAAACTCATTTAACATAATGCTAATAGGTAAATACTCAAATAAAATAAATATTTTATTTAAATGAATATTGTATCGCCATAGGATAAAAGTACAATGTCATTTTATATTAGAAGAATGACACTAAGGCACATTTATACTTAGGAGTAAGCAAAACTTGCCCAGGTTGTCAAACCAACACCAAATTGAACTGACTCGAGTTGGTTCAGTTTTGATTTTCATTCCTTTATAAATTTTTTGTTAGAATTGACTTGACCAAAAGAACATATATGTATATATATCTAGCCCCAACATGTAGTAATAGAATGGTTGTAGCAAAGTGATAAAAGTTATGTATATCTATTTAGAGGTCATGAATCCTAGCAGCCAAAGTTTTATTTTTTCCCTTTTCACTTGAAAAAAAAAACTAATAAAGAACTTGATAAGATGACAAACTAATGAAAGACCTAGGTTTAAATTTTAGCAACTAAATTTGATTTTTTTTTCCTTTTCACTTAAAAAAACTAATGAAAAAACTTGATAAGATGCATTAGCATGACAAATAGAGAGGGAAAAGACGTAGGCGGTAGCCATTTGGCTACTGCAAACTATTTATTTTATTTATTAGTTACTAGATTACCCAAAATGACTCCCCACCTGTCCAAAAGCCTCGGTTTAGTTCAGTTGTATATTTTGAAAAAAAAACTTTAACTTCCTAAACTCGCTTAATGCATACCCCTATTTATACTAACAAGTGGTGGTTAAGGTAGCAAAAGTTATGGTGGTGATGATCATATTGTAGACACTATGTTAAAAGGCTATAGTGGCGGCGACAACGATAAAGGTTATGGTGGTAGTGATAGCAAAGGTTGTGGTGGTGGTAATGAAGGTCGTAGTGGTGGTGGAAGTTGGGGGTGGTGGTGGTATAGGAGGTTATGAAGATTGTGGTAATGCCAAAATATTAATTGGAAAAATTAGAAAATCTAATTATTAGTTTTCTTCCTTGTCACTTGAAAAAAATAATGAAAAACTAGATAAGATGCATTAGTGAGACAAATTAATGAAATACCTAGGTTCAAACTAGCAATCTAAATTTGAATTTTTTTTTTAATTTCACTTGAAAAAAAACTAATGAAATACTTGATAAGATGCATTAGCATAGCAAACTGATGAAAACTTGATAAAATGTGTTAATTTTAGCAATAATCAATCTTAATTTTGATATTAAAAAACTTAATTTTGAGCATTTGATTTTTTTTATTTAAGTGTGTATAAGTTAGGACTCCATTGTAAGTTAAAATGAAGTATGATCATCTTCTGTCGATTCAACCTTTGAGATTAAAGGAGGCTTTTGATATCCTTAGAGCTTTATAATGAGAAAATTATCTTCTTAACATTTGAAGTAGACATCTTAAGCTTTCTGAATTAGGCTTGCTTGTTAAAATATGAGTTCATTTATATATGCAAATATTAAGTTGAAATCTATATATGCAACTATCATTTCATATTACATAGCTCTTAGTATTTTAGACATATCTTGAGCTACAGAAGCCCAATTGAGATGATTCAAAATGATATGAAAAGATAAGTCAAATATATAAAACTTCAGTGAAGAAATTTTTGGCAATTCAAATGTATTCAATATAAAATCACAAGTTCAATTTGTGCATAGCTGTTTGATAGTAGTTTGCATTTTAGATTGCAGAAATCTTAGTATTTTGGATATATATTAAGCTAAAGAAGTTCAATTGAGGTGGTTTAAAATGATATAGAAATATAAGTTAAATATATACAACTTTGGTAAAGAAATTTTAGGCAAATTCAAAATCATAAGTTCAACTTGTGCATAGTTGTCTGACAATAGTATACATTTTAGATTGCACAACTCTCAGTATTTTTGACATATCTTAAGGTAAATAAGTTCAATTAAGGTGATTCAAAATGATATGGAAAGATAAGTTAAATATACATAACTTTAATGAAGAAAGTTTTAGCAAATTTAAACATCTTCAATATAAAATCATGGGTTCACCTTGTGCATAGCTGTTTGACAGTAGTCTGCATTTTAGATTGCATAGCTCTTAGTATTTTGGATATATATTGAGCTAAAGAAGCCTAATTGAGGTGATTAAAAATGATATGGAAAGCTAATTCAAATATCTATAACTTTTATGAAGAAAGTGTAGGCAAAATCAAACACCTTAAGTAACCAATTACGGTTTCAATCCATGCATAGCTGTCTAATAGCATCAACTTCAATAATTCAAAATTATAAACATTGAATTTAAAATATATAAATTGGAAACATTATTTTCACCTCCAATAGCTATATTTTTTAGTGTTTATTTATATAAACACCTTACAAGCTGAATGGAAGTTAAGAAACTTGTTTATCATTCATTCTTTCTTAAGCTTTCAATTGAGCTCTCAAATTCTCTTAAACAATTCTTTATTTGTATAACTCTTATGAGAGTTGGTTGTGTGTTAGAAATAGAATTTCTCTTCATCTTAAATCTTGGGATAGATTAGAAAGAAGTGATATTTATTTTTAAAGGAAATGATTTAAGTGTTGTCCATTAAAACACTTGGGATTTGGTTTTTGAGTGAGCCTTAAAAACTCAAGTTGTAAGAATGAGCCATAAAACTCTTTTGTAATCTTAACATTGTGAATAAGATTGTGGGTGTTTAAAAATCCTAAGTTAGGGATAAGTTAGGTGGAGACATAGGATTGTTGTTGAATCCTGACTCCTTAAATTTTTGTGTTCTTCATTCTTTCTTCTCAACTTCCATTCAATTCTTGTAAAGAATTCTTTTAATTTCTCATTTTTATTTGATAGTCCTATTCACCCCCCCCCCCCCCGTCTAGGACTCTTTTCAATTGGTATTAGAGCTTGAATTCTGGATACTTCATTATTAGAATATAAGATTATAAGGAGTGAATCATAAAACATCTCTTCTCTTAAACCATTCTTTGATAGTAGTGACTATCCACATTGGAAAATCAAAATGGAATTATATCTAAATTGTGATTCCATCAAACTTTGGGACATTATCCTAGGAGGGTGGGAACCACTTACAACTATCATTGATGGTATAGTAACTTAATAAGAATCATAGTATGATAAGAAATCCTAATCCAATAAGGATTCAAGATGTGACAAGCAATCTAAATCCAATAAGGATTCAAGATGTGACAAAGAATCCTAATCAAACAAGGATTCAAGATGTGATAAGGAAGTATCAATAATACTTACATGTGTAGCATATGAAGGTGCCCAAAATCATGCAACAATTTATTTATACCCATACCTTATACCATTCAATAAACAAGTTAGGTTGAAACTAGAACCTTTAATTATCTAACAATTAAGAACTCTAGCTATCAAGAAGTCACCATAATTAGATATGGATGTTCTAATTGATAAGACAAGTGACCTATTAAATAGCCTATTTTGTTTAGAAAGTTCAAATAATAAAACTCTAGAGCCAAAGCTCTGATACTAAACTGATGTGAATTAAGTTTATCTAACAAATAAAACCCATAACAATCTATTGATACCCACACCTTAGTTCATCTAAGAAACAAGTTGGGTGGAAATTAGAATCCCTAATTATCTAACAATTATGAACTCTAACTATTAGGAAGTCGCTACAATTAGATATGGATGTTCTAATTGATAAGATAAGTGAACTATTAAACAACCTATTTCATTTAGAAAGTTCAAATAATAAAACTCCAAATAATTTGAAGCAAAATTCATCACTTTGATTTGATTGATAAAAAAAAGCCTAAAATAGGTAACAAAATAATCTATTTATAAGAATTCTTAATTTTAAAACTAAACTAAAACAAATCCTTAAAAGATAAGGATAATAAATCCTTAAAAGATAAGAAATAAATCCTTAAAGGTACAGAATTATTTTTCTTGTCAAATAAGCTAAAGAAAAGTACTCCTAACTGAAAACAAACACTCTAAAAATGTTTTGGATAAGTAATAAATCCAAAATTCATTTTTAAATACTAATTAAACTAAATAACACATGTTTGGGCTTGGAACATGTGTAGTTACTCCTTTGGCTTAATACATCCAAATTGGACCCAATAACACTACTTAGACCTAAATATTCAATTTCTACCAAATGAATATGCTTTTGACTAGAATTAATTCCATGTGCTTCAAATGGATAAGATTGATTCAGATTTGTACTTTGAGCCCATATTGCTTCCTTCATCTTCTTAACACATGCCCATATGATTGGATTTCCATTATAAGTTAAAGGGTCTTTAATCCTTATTGGATTAGGATTCCTTATTACACCTTGAATCCTTATTGGATTTGGATTCCTTGTCACATCATGAATCCTTATTTGATTAGGATTCCTTATTATATATTGAATTCTTATTGGATTTGGATTGCTTGTCACATTTTAAATCCTTATTGGATTAGGATTTCTTGTTGTAATAGGATTTTCATCATTAAGTAACAAATCCTAATCCAACAAACTGAGTTTATAAGTAATAAATCCTAATCTAACAAACTAAGTTTATTTTGTAGTTCAAATAAAACCCACAACAATCCATTGATACTTATACCTTAGATTGTCCAAGAAACAAGTTAGGTGGAAACTGGAACTCTTAATTATCTAACAATTAAGAATTCTAGTTATCAGGAAGTTACCATAATTAGATATGGATGTTTTAATTGATAAGAAAAGTGAACTATCAAATAACCTATTTTGTTTAAAATGTTCAAAGAATAAAACTCCAAATAATTTGAAGCAAAATTCATCGCTTTGATTTGATTGATAAAAAAGATGCCCAAAATAAGCTACTTATAAGAATTCTTAATCCTAAACCTCAACTAAAATAAATCCTTAAAAGATAAGAATTATAAATCCTTAAAAATAAGAAAATAAATCCTTAAAGGTATGGAATTATTTTTCTAGTTAACTAAGCTAAAGAAAAGTATTCCTAACTAAAAATAAACACTTTAAAAATGTTTTGGATAAGTAACAAATCCAAAATTCATTTTTAAATACTAATTAAACTAAATAACACATATTTGGGCATCATATTGGGCTTGGAACATACATAGTTACTCCTTTGGCTTAATACATCTAAATTGGACCTTATAACACTACTTCAGCCTAAATATTCAATTTTTACCAAATGAATATGCTTTTGACTAGAATTAATTCCTTATGCTTTAAATGGATCAAATTGATTCAGATTTGTACTTTAATCCCATATTCTGCCTTCATCTTCTTAACACATGCATATGTGATTGGACTTCCATTATAAGTTAAAGGGATTCCTTGTTACACCTTAAATTCTTATTGGATTTAGATTCCATGTCACATCTTGAATCCTTGTTTGATTAGGATTCCTTGTTACATCTTAAATCCTTGTTGGATTTGGATTGCTTATCACATCTTGAATCCTTATTGGATTAGGATTTCTTGTCATAGTAGGATTCTCATCATTCCCCTTTCCTCAAAATGATTCATCCTCAAATCATGCCCATCTTCTAAATTGACGAACACATAATTCCTCCAGGGTCAAACACAAACTTCTTGGCTAAAAATTTCTCCTTTGATGTAAGGATCCACACAAGCATGTTCAAAATAACTCGAACTTGATTCCATACTTAGAGCATAGAACTTAATTTCACATAATTGTAGGAATTTTATTCTTACGGTTTCCTTCTAAACTTAAAACATGAATATCTCATGTTCTTCTTGCTTTGAATGAAAACTCCATGGATTCCATTGTAGGCACAAGATACTTTGATAACTTCATCAAATGGAACTTTATATGGCACAAAAATCTACAAAAGAACTTTCAAAACACTATAAAAAAAAGGAATAAAATTGTTAGTACAATCATGATGAATAACTAGCTCTTTAACCTTCATGATACTCTTAATCTCTATCTTTTTCTCTTCACTCATGCCTTGCTTGTTTTCTTTCACCAAGTGTTTCCCATTTTCCTTACTTTGCTCATTCAACTCAATTTAAACACTCAGCTCACTTTTTACCTTTCTCTCAATTTCATTTGTTTCCCTCCCCAAAGTCTTCTCACTTTAAAATTAAAATTCTTCAATTTGCTATTTAATGAACAAATCTTCAAAAATTGCTTGTGAAGGTAAAATTTCAAGTTGACTCTCTTTCTCTTTATTCTTCTCCTTAACTTGTCTTTTAACCAATTCAACAATTTCAACACTTTCATTGTTCTCAAATTTACTTCTAATTTGGACTCCTCATATACAACCACTTCTTTTTCACACTTCTCTTCATGAATAAAGCTCTCTTTTATAATTTAATCATATAATTGATGTTCTTGTTTCTCCTTATGATCACTCTGCACCACTTCAATATTAGCAATACTCTCACTATGAACCTTATTACTCTAACTCTCTCTCTCCAAAGCAAGTGCAATTACATCCTTTAAAGATAAAAACTGATTCCATTGTAAAACTAACTCAAAATCTTGTCTAAGTTCACTCTTAACCCCACTTATGAATCTTTCAATTTTATGCCCTTCATATTCTCCTAAATCACTTGCAATTACAAAAAACTTAAACTTTTTAGCATAATCTTCAACACTTAACATATCTCCTTGTTTAAGCCTTTGCAATTTAAGATAATATTTATCCCTAACATAAGAAGGAATAATATGTCTAGTCATTAACCTTTTCATTAATTCTCAATTTCTAACCTCACTATTTCCATTCTCTCTCAACAATGCTATCAAATCTTTCCATTAAAAATAAGCATGACCTCTGAATTAATGAGAAGCAAGTCTACACTTTTGTACGTCAATATATTCTTCACATTCAAACACTTCCTTTATTTTTTGTACCCATCTCAAATAAGCATCAGGATCATTCACCCTACAAAATAAAGGAATCTCCATTATGATACAAATTCATGCTCAACAACCTTAATTTTGGTAATTTGGATGAATTTGGCAAGTTTAGGTGACTAGAAATAAGTAAATTAGGTTTAATTCACACAAAATTAAAAGAAATAGGAATAAAAATGAATTTAATTCTAATAGGTAAGGAAAATTAGTTCTAGATAAGACAAATGAGTTATAGATAAGAAAAAGGAGTTATTTAATCACTTTAGGACAAAGAAAAGCTTTAAGATATGATAAGGATTAGGATAAAATAAAATATAATTAAATCTAGAAAGACAAGGATATAATCTACTCAAGATTTGATCTTAACCACAAAGATATCCATAACAAATAAGAAAAAAATGAATTTGTATAAAAAAAAACCAAGAAAATGAATTTATAACTTAAAATTTCAAGATTTATGATCTTAAATCAAGATTTGAATAAAGAACTTAAAGAAACTTCAAGATTCCAATGAATTTGATTAAGAACTTTTAAGAAAATAATTAAGAAAGTCAAAGATTTTCAAGAAGACTTGTAAGAACTTTAAAGATTTTAAAGAAATGACCAAATTCTTCTTTTCTTTTCTTTTCTTTTTCTTTTCTTTTTCTTTTTTATTCTTTTTTTCCTTTTCTCTTTTTTTATGGTTAAAACTTAATGCAAAACTTTAAGGAAACAACTAAATGAAATTAAAAATGATAATGAATGATGAAAAAAATAAATTTGAATGAAAAAAAGATGATGAACAAATAAGAATGTTGATGAAACTAATGAGAAGGAGTAGAAGAAGAAACATAAAGAATAATAAATGAATTAAAATAAAAAAAGGATACGTAACCTGATTCTTAAAGCCAAAGCTCTGATACTAAATTGATGCAAAAGAGTTTATATAACAAATAAAACCCACAACAATTTATTGATACTCACACCTTAGAGCATCCAAGAAACAAGTTGGGTGAAAACTAGAACCCTTAATTATCTAATAGTTAAGAAATCTAGTTATCAAGAAGTCACCACAATTAGATATGGATGCTCTAATTAATAAGAAAAGTGAACTATCAAACAACCTATTTTGCTTAGAAATTTCAAAGAATAAAACTCCAAATAATTTGAAGCAAAATTCATCACTTTGATTTGATTGATAAAAAAGATGCCCAAAATAGGCTACAAAATAAGCTATTTATAAGAATTCTTAATCCTACTCCTAAACCTAAACTAAAACAAATCCTTAAAAGTTAAGGATAATAAATCCCTAAAAGATAAAAAAAAATCCTTAAAGGTAAGGAATTATTTTGCTTGTCAACTAAGCTAAAGAAAATTATTCCTAACTAAAAACAAATACTCTAAAAAAGTTTTGGATAAGTAACCAATCCAAATTCATTTTTAAATGCTAATTAAAATAAATAACACATATTTGGGCTTTATCTTGGGCGTGGAACATATGTAGTTACTCCTTTGGCTTAATACATCTAAATTGGACCCAATAACACTACTTAAGCCTAAATATTCAATTTTTATCAAATGAATATGCTTTCAACTAGAATTAATTCCATGTGCTTCAAATGGATCCAATTGATTCAGATTTTTACTTTGAGCCCATATTGCTTTCTTCATCTTTTTAACACATGCCCATGTGATTGGAATTCCATTATAAGTCAAAGGTCTTCAATCCTTATTGGATTAGGATTCCTTATTATACCTTGAATCCTTGTTGGATTGGGATTCCTTGTCATATCTTAAATCCTTGTTTGATTAGGATTCTTTATTACATATTGAATCCTTGTTGGATTTGGATTTCTTGTCACATCTTTAATCCTTATTGGATTAGGATTTCTTGTCGTACTCTTACAAGAAGCCAATGGAGTATTAATTAAAAGGAAGAAAATAAAAAAAAGTTATAATTACTCTAGTCTCTTAAATGACAAGAGAAGAAGTAGGAAAGCTTTAATATTATTTGTTAGCCAAAGAAATGTGGGAGACCTTAGAAAACCACTACGAAGGTAACATTTAAGTAAAAATCAAGAAGGTTCAACTTTATATGTATGAATATGAACTTTTCAAAATGAAACCTCATGAATTAATAACGAAGATGACAAATCGTCTGAAGCTCTCCTTACAACCCTCAAGAAACTTGGAAAACATTTCTTCAAGGAAGAGGTAAATAATAAGATTTTTAAGAATCCTACTTAAGAAATATTGGGAATCTCGTGTTACTTTAATTTAGGAAGGTTAAGACCCCTCCACTCTATCAACTGATGTGCTCATTAGTAAGCTCTTAATATATAAGCTCATTATTAAGCAAAGAGGTAAATAACAAAAAGAGAAAAAAGAAAAAGAAAAAGAGCATTGCTCTAAAAGCTCTTCAAGAAGATAGTGAAGAGGAAAGCATCAAAGATTCTAGTGATAAAGATGGTGACATTACCATGATCACTAGGAACTTCAAGAAGTTTTTAAGAAAGAAAAACTTCTCAAGAATAAGGGACTTTAACAAGAAGTTCAAAGGATATTGGAAGAAGAAAACTAAGGAAGTTACTTGCTATGAATGGAATAAATCGGCATATATTAGAAGTGATTGTCCCAAAATCAAATTCAAGAACAAAGGAGCAAAAGATACGAAGAAGGCATTCAAATCTACTTGAGATAATTCCTCTGAATACGAAGAGGAAAACAAATAACAAGAAGTGGCCAATCTTTGCTTCATGACCGTTGAAAATGAAAATGAGGTACCATCTAGTTCTTATTCTTCCTTTAATGATTGTAATAATTATTGTGATGATGATGATGAGAGCTCTATTGTGAGCAAATTACTTATTAAATGCAAAAGTTTATTATCTAAGAAGAAACATTATAAGCATAAGTTAGTTAGCTTAAATAAAGATAGAAAATTTAAAAATTAATTTTACTAAACTTGTTGAATCAAATGAAAAACTTATTAATGATGCAAAATCTTCTAATTCTTTAGAAGATTAACTTAAGAAAGCAAATGATGAAAATCAAAATCTTTCTAAGGAGGTCTTAAAATTAAAGAATTCCATTGCTAAATTTAAGAGAGGAAACAAAACTTTAGATAGTCTTCTTAACTCTTAAAAATTTCATGGAGATACCCATGGAATTGGATATAAGAATGGAATGTCTTCATCATCCTCATCACATATTAATTTTGTAAAAACTTCACATGATTCCACTCCTTTAACCTCTAAATCAAATAAGACTCAAGCTTTTAAAGCTAAAAAATCTCATGTGTTAAATGGTAAGGGAAAGTCTCATAAGATTCATCCTTCATTAACATAAAAAGGTAAAGTTCAAACTAGAACACCTAAACCCAAGCATGCTTATATGTATAATAGACATAATTATAATAGGCATACTGCACAATAAAATGCACATAAACATGTTGCACAAAATTATCAAAATACACATCACCATTGCTAATGCATGTCTCACTTAATGACACAAAATAATAGGAGATACACACAACACCAAAGGCATATTGCACACACTAGGAAAGCATTTCATCCTAAGAGGAATAAATTCAAAAATATTGTAAGTTCTTATTGCATGATCAAAGGACATACTAACAATGTGTGTTGTTGTAGAAAACCACATATCAATTTACTTCCTATGGATTATCTTAAAACTAACTAATCTAGACCAATAAAGGTTTAGGTCTAAAAAAACACTTAAATTATTTTGTGTAGATGTGCTTGAAATCCACAAGAATAAAAAAATAAGTGGTATCTTGATAATGGATGTTCAAGGCACATAATAGGAGACAAAGAGCAATTCAACAAATTTAATGTTAAGGATGGAGGGCACGTTATTTTCGGAGATAACGCAAAAGGAAAAATTATTAGCATTAAAGAAATAGGCAATTCACAATCCTTATCTATACATCATGTGTTTTTTGTTAATGGTTTTAAACATAATTTGCTTAGTATAAGTCAATTATGTAATATAGGAAATAAAGTAACTTTCTATCCTAAAAATTGCTTTGTTAGTAGTCTTAATGAAAATAAAATTATTTTTAGTAGTGAAAGAGTAGATAATGTTTATGTCATTGATTTGAATAAAATTGATAACAAAGACATAAAATGTTTAGTGCTTATCTTCAATGACATATGGACATTACATAAAAAGTTAAGACATGCAAATTTTGAGTTTTTAAATGATTTTTGTAAACATGAACTTGTGATTTGTTTACTTAACCTTGAATTCACTAAGGATAAACCTTGTGATACTTGCCAAAAGGGAAAACAATTCAAGTTCTCATTTAAGCTAAAAAATGTAGTGCCAACCTATAGGCCACTTGAACTTATACATATATATTTATTTAGACCGATTAGAGTTGCTAGTCTCAGTGAAATGCACTATGCATATGTATTGGTTAATGATTATTGTAGATTTTCATGGGTATGTTTCATTAAATTGAACATACAATAGTATTACTTTAAACTAAATTGGGAAAAAAAATTAGATTTAATAAAGAAAAGTGAAAAAATTAGAATTTTTTTGGTAATTAAGGTAACAAAATTGTAGTTAATTTTGATTAGTTTGACAAAATTATCCAAGAAAAATCCTTATTATTTTCTTTTTCGAAAAACCACATATTGTTTAACCTTTTCAATTTTAGTTCTTCTCTAAATTCAATCCAAAAAGAAAATAAAAAAAATGCATTTAGGTTTTTAGTTGGGCAAATTTAAACCCAAATTAACAATATTGAAATTAAACTTGCAGTTTGGCCTGATTGGATTTGGTTTTTACTATTTTCTTTCATTCACTAGTCTTTATTCACTTTCTTCAATCAATACTCTTAGAAACATAGAAAAAAGGTTGAGAATAAACTAATGAAGGAGAGAGATTAAAAAAGTTGAAGGAAGAGAATCGAACCCCTAAAAAAACCACGCATTCTTCTTTCCTCCATAAAAGGAGGAAAATAATAATAATACGCCAAAACCACCACAAGCCTAATTTTCATAATTTATATTTTTTCATTTTTGTTTAAAAATCAAAGACTTACCCCTCAATTTTTATTTCATCAATATTTTTCCCCTTTCAACAAAATTTCTGGCAACTTTTTTATATTAAAAACATTTAACCCCTCTATTTTATAAAAATAAACACTTAAAACCCTGTATTTTAATAAACTTAAACATTTTAATTTTTTATATTTTTAAATTTGTTTTAATTTTTAATTTTAATTATACTTCGATATTTCTTTCATTTTCACTTGAAATAGACATTGATTCTAGAACGAGTATTTTATTCTTACAAATTAATTGTAATAATATTATGTAATAAACTCAGTAGTTACGATTTTTTGAATCTTTAAAAGGTTGTAATTAACAGCACACTTGCAATTTAATTGTAATAATATACTGTAATAAACTTACTAGTTAGCCATTTACAAGTCCAACAACTTGACAATGTTAATAAATAGTAAAACTAGTTTATATTTTAGCAATGTGGGATACTTTTGAAATAATCATAATAATATTCACTATTAAAATGTTCAATTTTATTAAAATGCAGGGTTTAAAGTATTCATTTTTATAAACTTCATTTAAATTAAATATTTTTTGATATAAAAGAGTTGTCAGAAATTTGGTCGGAAGGGGTAAAATATTGACGGAATGAAAATTGAGGAGGGTAAGTGTTCGATTTTCATACAAAAAGGGGGGAAGTGTGAATTATGGTATATCTCAGGGGGGCAAAAGTAATTTGCTAAAAAAGAAACATAAACACCCACTAACATAGCATAAATGAACCGAAAATAGAGGAAAACAAGAAACAAAATACACACATGATGCTAACTAAACATGATACAATCAACACACACATGAGAAAACATAGAATAGAACAACATCTAGATGAATCATATTCTACTTTTACATGTGAAAATTAAAGTGCTGATTAAGCATATAAATAATAGTTAGCGAACTCTCATTTTCATGAGTTAAATGCAATTTATTGGAAAAAGACCACCCCACCTAAATAGTGAAATTCATGTGAGTGAAATAAGAAATTGGTCCTTGATCTGGGATTTAACTGAAATCCAAGCTCAAGATCAAAGAAAGAAACCAAATTAAGATAGAATAATTAAGCATTTACCGAAAGGAAACAACACCAAAAGGAGGAAAATCGATGTCTTTACCGCAGTTGCATGTCTAAGGCTGTGAAGAAAAGAAAAAAAATAAAGAAAAGAAAAAAAATGAAGAAGAAGAAGACATGACATGAGGAAGGGCACCAACAACATTTTTAAAACATATGTGTAATTTTAGAAGACGATAGGGCACACGTGTAATTTTGAGAAAATATAGGGTATTTGATGTTAATGCCCTATATTTTTGGGTATTTTTTGTAAAAAAATCCCATCTTTCTAATATGTGTTAATATCCAAGCCCATTTTTCATCTATTAAACTACATCTATATGATTCATCTTATAGCCTATATCCAAACTAGTATTTGTGATAAATATCAATTTGGTCCTTAAACTTAATATCACATATTAAATTAAGTCCAAATTAATATTTAATCATGTAATTAATAGTCCAAACTTTTGAATTAGATTCTAAGATATACTAGATCCCTGCACTTATGTAAATCCAATTCAATTAATTTAATTAACTAATTAAACACTTTACTCTTATGTGTGTGAGTTACTAGGTTTAAGCCCAAATGGCAATAGGAAATAATATTAACTCTTAATATTATAGGAAATTCTTTCTAAGTTAAATGTAAAAATCTCATTTAATCACATTTAGTTCTCATAAGTCATGAGTGACCCCTATCATAAATATCACAACTACCTAATTAAAAATGAATGATATCTTAAGATTCATATAAAGTAGTATGAAACTCATTACCTCCCACTATCGATATCATATATTGATCAAGGAAAATAACCAGAGATAATAATCCACAAATTAATACTACCCATATATTAATTCAATTACTACAAACATTTTATAACATATGTTCTAAATGAATTGGATATTCATATTATTAACTCTTGATAATAAACTCATTTAACATAATGCTAATAGGTAAATACTCAAATAAAATAGATATTTTATTTAAATGGATATTGTATTGCCATAGGATAAAAGTATAATGTCATTTTATATTACAAGAATGACACTGTAATACCCTACGTTTTAATTAAATAAAGTAATTTTGAATTTGTAATGTTAATAAATACTTTTTAATTATATTATGCAATTGTTAATTATTTTGCTATCTAATGGATATATATATATATATATATATATATATATATATATATATATATATATATATTTATTTATTTATTTATTTATTTATTTATTTATGTTAATATTATTTTAGGGTTATTAACTTATGTGAGTATTATTTTATTATTATGACATTTATTATTATTATTATTATTAATAAACTACATTAATTTCATGATTCTTATGTGTGTGTTTAGGGTTTATATCAAGTATAAGCTTATCATAATAGTGTGTGTGTGTGTGTATATATATATATATATATATATACATGTATGTGTATATATTCAATGTGTATATATATATAGTACATACAAATAGGATTAAATCTATACTCACACACACACATATATTAAAAGAGGTTATAATATAAAGTATATTATATATATGTATATATAGGTACCCTGTTTCAGCCCTCACCGAAGTCCCTCACCCTCACTGTCTTCTTCCTCGCCCGCCATCCTCACCGACTCTCCTCTCACCGTGCCACTTCCATCACTGCCGAAAAACCTCCATCTACTGCCATCACCGAGCTCTCTGCTGCTGCTACTGTTCTTCTTCTTCTTCTTCTTCTTCTTCTTCTTCTTCTTCTTCTTTTTCTTTGCCTGGCAGCAGCTCTTCATCGCGCGATAGCCTGTATTTCCAGTGTCCACCTGGCTCCGGTTCTTCTTTATTTGTGCTGCCTTTCTGTTGTGACTTGCTGCTCCCTCAGCCTCCATTTTCAGTGGCAGCGAGCTCCCTCATTCCCCTCTATTTTCCCAACTTGGTGGTGAGTGGTACTCACCCGATTCCTCCTCTCCTTCCTTGATCTTGATTATTTTGGTAGATTTGTCTAGTTAATTGATGTTGTTAGTGTATAATGAGGTTGATTTTGATTTTTGGAAATTTTTGGTGAATTATTTGATTTTTTTCAGAATTTTATTTGATATTTTTCATTTTATTTATTTGATTTTTATTCTATTTTTTTAGGTGTAATTAGTAATTAGAGTAATTATAGTTAATTGTTCTTAGTATATTAATTTTATTTAAGATTTTAGAAAATTATTGTGTTAATTGTGAATTTTGGATATTTTGTTAATTATGAAATTTTGATAAATGGTGTTAATATTAAATGTTATTAATTTAATAACTTAATTTATAATTTTTGTGATTTTTATACTATTTTTATAAATATTTTTGAGTTTATGTCAAATGTGATTATTAGGTTAAATTATATATATATATATATATATATTAGAAGAAATTATTAGTTGATATTATGTTTTAATTATATTAGGAAGTTTAATTTTGAAAAAAAATAATTTTTAGATGATTATATAATTTTAAGGAATTTTTAGTACTAATAATACATTATGTAATTTATGCATTTAGGGTTAAAAATGTAATTTTACGCTAATTATAGTTAAACATATCTTTTAGTTAGTTTTATTAATATTTAAGAGGTTTAGAGGGATTTATTAAATGAATTGATATTTTTAATTAAGTAATGTTAATTTTGAATATTAATTCCAAGTATTATATATATGTATAATATATTATTTTGGTAACAAAAATTGAATATAAGGTTGTATTTAGCATGTTTGGTATAATGGTTTTAATTTAGGTTATAATTATGCTTTGATAATGAAATGCAAATTGAGTTATTTAATTTTTGAATAATTAAGATTATATATATTTTTATTGTATATGTATGTGTAATATGTATTTTTTTTTTGGAAAAGTAAATGATATCATTTCTTGGTGTTTTGTTGAGTTGTGATCTTGGTTAAGGCTAAGTGTAGTATTGGAAGCCCGACTCGAGTATGTATGTCTGCGGTTATTAAAAGTGCGTTTTCTATGCAGGTTTGGCTCTACCTTTGGTAGAGAGATGTTCATTTTATAGAGGAGACTCTACCGAAATTTTGATAGATTTTCTCATAAAACGTGATATTTGTAATAATTTCTACCATTAATTAGGTTTTATCCTGTCTATCGAGTCTTGTCCAGTCTTCCTTGAGTCAGCTTGGAATTTCATTATTTTGTTGAATTTTGATTTTTATTTCACAGTCATGTTTTAAAATTGATCTGTTAATTTTTTTTCTAGAGCATATCAGAGCAGAAGTAGTGAGATCAAGGCAGACGCACGATCGTCAGCCTTCTCATTCATCTTGTAAGTCGATAATATGACCTGTGCATGTGTTTTATTTAAAGATGCATGCGCTCATATTCTTATGTTAATATTATATGATTTATTTAAATTAATGCTGCTATTTAAGGTTTAAAATGCATTTTTATTTATTTAAAAATCGATTTTGAGAAATTTTGGTAGAACGGGCTACCTGGTGGGCTTCACCAAGACCGTGTGCACATGGTAGAGATTGAGAGGTGGATTCGAATTATATATGACTGATGAATGTTAAACTGGGACGGGTGCCTCGGTTGATGCCTTTGCTCTCAGGGACCGCCAGTGATTGTAAGGTTAATAATGGACTGGGATGGGTGCCTCGGTTGATGCCCTAGCTCTCGGGGACCACTAGTGCCATATATTTGGATTAAGTGAACGACTGCGACTTGGTGCCTCGGTTGATGCCTTTGCTCTCGGGGACCGACAATCTAGTTGGAACAAGTGGGCCCAATTGACCATTTAGGATTTTGGGTTTAGGGTTCTACCGGGATTTTTCAAAAGCTATATCTATATATTATAAATTATTTTTACTATCACTATATGGTTTTCAAAAAGGGTTTTCAAACCGTACAACTCTTATTATTGACTTACTCAGTGAGGTCTGATTCCCCTCAATTTATTTTTTTTAGGAGCTTGGGAGTTCAACCTCAGACTACCTCCACGCCGGATTTCTTCATCACTAGCCATTTTATGTAGGTCATTATAAGCTGTACTGTTGTAATGTTCTAGGAAGCTGTAATAGTAACTGTACTACGAATTATATGACTTAAGTATATTTGTGTATTTTATTTATATGCACCACGTATATGTATAATGATTTAAGTTTGATTTATAATATGTGATGCTGGAAATATTTTTATTTATGTATTCAATCATGTTTTAATTTTAGAAAAATCAGTTTGATAATATGCTCTATTTTAAAATAAAGTTTTAAAATTGTAAGGTTCTATTTTTCTTTTCTTTAAGGCTTACTACGGGTTTCGGGGGCCTTATGCCTTCCTATTCCCTAATGTCGGTCACATGCCCTCGGGTTTGGGTCGTGACAAACACTAAGGCATATTTATACTTAGGAGTAAGCAAAACCCACTCAACTCATCAAACTGACACCAAACTGAACTGACTCGAGTTGGATCATTTTTTATTTTTATTCCTTTATAAATTTTTTGTTAGAATTGACCTGACCAAAAGATCAAAACTGAACCAACTCAAGTCAGTTCAGTTAGGTGTAGTGTGTGTGTATATGTGTGTGTGTGTGTGTGTGTGTGTGTGTAGCCCCAACATGTAGTAATAGAATGGTTGTAGCAAAGCAATAAAAGCTATGTATATCTATTTAGAGGTCAGAGGTTTGAATCCTAGTAGCCTAAGTTTTATTTTTGTTCCCTTTTCACTTGAAAAACACTAATGAAGAACTTGATAAGATGACAAACTAATGAAAGACCTAGGTTTAAATTTTAGCAGCCAAATTTGATTTTTTTTCCTTTTCACTTGAAAAAACCTGATAAGATACATTAGTGGGACAAATAGAGAGGGAAAAGACTCGGGTGACAGCCATTTGGCTACAAAAAACTATTTATTTTATTTATTACTTATTCAATTACCCAAATTTGGCTCCCTACCTGTCCAAAAGCCTCGATTTGGTTTAGTTGTAGATTTTGAAAAAAAAAAACTTCACTTACCTAAACCCTCCCGATGCATACCCCTATCTATACTAACAAATGGTGGTGGAGGTAGCAAAATTTATGGTGGTAATTATGGTACTATAGACACTGTGTTAAAAGGCCGTGGTGGCGGTGACAACGACAAAGGTTATGGTCGTAGTGATAGCAAAGGTTGTGGTGGTGGTGGAAGTAGGGGGTGGTAGTAGAGGAGGTTTTGGAGATTGTGGTAATGCCAAAATATTAATTGGAAAACTTAGAAAAAATCTCTTTATTAGTTTTCTTCCTTTTCACTTGAAAAAAACTAATGAAAAACTCGATAAGATGCATTAGTAAGACAAACTGATGAAATACCTAGGTTCAAACTAGCAATCTAAATTTTTTTTTCATTTCACTTGAAAAAAAAACTAATGAAATACTTAATAAGATGCATTAGCATAGCAAACTAATGAAAAACCTGATAAAATGTGTTGACCTTAGCAATAATCAATCTTAATTTAGATATTAACAAACTTAATTTTGAGCATTTAATTTTTTTTAAGTGTGTATAAGTTAGGACTCCATTAGAAGTTAAAATGAAGTATGATTATCTTGGGCTGATTCAACCTCTGAGATTCAAGGAGGCTTTTGACATCCTTAGAGCTTTATAATGAGAAAATTTTCTTCTTCACATTTGAAGTAGACATCTTGAGCTTTCTAAATTAGGGTTGCTTGTCAAAATCCTAGTTCATTTGGGTATGCAAATATTAAGTCAAAATAATATATGTAGCTTCCATTTTAAATTACATAGCTCTTAGTATTTTAGACATATCTTAAGCTATAAAAGCCCAATTTAGGTGATTTAAAATTATATGGAAAGATAAGTCAAATATCTAAAACTTTGATTAAGAAAGTTTGAGAAAATTCAAATGTCTTCAATATAAAATCATGGGTTCAACTTGTGCATAGCTGTTTGATAGTAGTTTGCATTTTAAATGGCACAAATCTTAGTATTTTGGATATATCTTGAGCTAAAGAAGTTCAATTGAGGTGATTCAAAGTGACATAGAAAGATAAGTTAAATATCTACAACTTTGATGAAGAAATTTTAGGCAAATTCAAAATCACATGTTTAACTTGTGCATAGTTGTATGACAGTAGTTTGTATTTTAGATTCACAACTTTTAGTATTTTTGACATATTTTAAGGTAAAAAAGTTCAATTGAGGTGATTCAAAATGATATGGAAAGATAAGTCAAATATCTACAACTTTAATGAAGAAATTTTTAGCAAATTCAAACGTCTTCAATATAAAGTCACATGTTTAACTTGTGTATAACTGTCTGACAGTAGTCTACATTTTAGATTGTATAGCTCTTAGTATTTTGGACATATCTTGAGTTAAAGAAGCCCAATTGAGGTGATTCAAAATGATATGGAAAGCTAAGTCAAATATCTACAACTTTTATGAAGAAAGTGTGGGCAAAATTGAATGTCTTTAGCAGGTAATTAATGTTTCAATCCATGCATAGTTGTCTGACAATATCACCTTCAATAATTCTAAATTATAAACTTTGAATTCAAAATATAGATGTGGGACACATTATTTGCACCTCCAACAACTATATTTTTAAATGTTTGTCTATATAAACACCTCAAGAGCTAAATAGAAGTTAAGAAACTTATTTATCATTCATTCTTTCTTAAGCTTTTAATTAAGCTCCCAAATTTTCTTAAACAATTATTTGTTTGTATAACTCTTATAAGAGTTGGTTATATGTTAGAAATAAAATTTTTCTTCATCTTAAATCTTGGGATAGATTAGAAGGGAAGTGAGATTTATTTCTAAAGGAATTAGTTGAAGTGTTGTCCATTTAAACACTTGGGATTTGGTTTTTTTAGTTAGCCTTGAAAACTCAAGTTGTAAGAGTAAGCTATAAAATTCTTGTGTAATCTCAATCTTATGAATAAGATTGTGGGTGATTGAAAATCCTAACTTGGGGATAAGTTAGGTGGAGATATAAGATTGTTGTTGAATCTGAACTCCTTAAATTTTTGTGTTCTTCATTCTTCCTTCTTAACTTTCATTCAATTCTTGCAAAAAATTCTTTTAATTTCTCTTTTTTATTTAATAGACCTATTTACCTCCTCTAAGATTTTTTCCAAAATGCATTAGTGGGACTCAAACTTATGGTTATATAGGGAAAAGATATAGACCATAGCCCGTTGGCTAATGTAAACTTTTTTTTTTTTTCGTTTCTTTATTACTTATTCAATTGCCCTAAAACTGACTCCCCACTAATCCAAAAGCCTATGTTCAATTTTAGATTTTGAAAGAAAAAATTTAACCAATGCACACCCTTATCTATACTAATAGATGGTGGTGGTACTATAGACACTATATGGTGATAGAGGTTTTAGTGGAAATAGGGGGATGGTGGTGGTGGCAACAGAGGTTGTGGTGGCAAAGAAAACTAAAGACACTATGATAATGTTAAGATATTAATTGAAAAACTCAGAAAACATCCCTTTATTAATTTTATAAAGCCTTTTATAATTTTAAAAATAAATTTTTAAATTTCTAAATTAGAAAATATTACAACTAAATAATAATAAATTCTATCTTTTAAATTAGAAAATATTACAAGTAAACAATAAATTCTATCTTCTGATTTGTTTGATTTTATTAAAAAAATAGATCTTATTTTTTAAAACTAAATAGGCCCTATACTTTTTAAAATAGAAAAAATAAATTTTAGAATTAATCTAGTCATATACTAATAGTTATATAATCCAAAACTAATTTGGCCAATCTTAAATTGAACAGACAATAGTATTACTTTTAACTAAATTGGAAAAAAAGAAGAAGAGAGAATTAGATTTAATAAAGAAAAGTGAAAAAATTAGAATTATTTTGGAAATTAAGGTAATAAAATTGTAGTTAATTTTGATTAGTTTGACAAAATTATCCAAGAAAAATCCTAAAGGATTATTATTTTCTTTGTCGAAAAACGACATATTGTTTAGCCTTTTCAATTTTAGTTCTTCTCTGAATTCAATCCAAAAAGAAAATAAAAATAAAAAACGAATTTAGGTTTTTAGTTGGGCAAATTTAAACCCAAATCAACAATATTGAAATTAAACTTGCAGTTTGGCCTGATTGGATTCGCTTTTTACTGTTTTCTTTCATTCACTCTATTCTTTGTTCACTTTCTTCAATCTATACTCTCAGAAACGTAGAAAAAAGGTTGAGAACAAACTAATGAAGGAGATAAAGTAAAAAAGTTGAAGGAAGGGAATCGAACCCCTAACAAAACCACGCATTCTTCTTTCCTCCATAAAAGGAGAAAAATAATAATAAGACGCCAAAACCACCACAAGCCCCTTTCCATTTCTCCGATTCCGATCCATTCCATGTTCAACACAGGCAACAACAACCCAAATGGAATCCCTCACTCCGGCGGTCTTGGCGGAGGATTCTGGTGGGCTGTTGCTGCCCCACCCTCTAGAAGTGCCTTAGCTGTCACCGCCGTGGCCGGAATCGCAGTGTTCGCTGCCATATTCTACACCACCAGTAGGTAATTGATTAATTAATTCCGAAACCCAAAACCCAGAATAAGTAAGGGTTTAGTGGATTTGTAGCAATGGTGCTGTATATAGATGTAGCTTTTGTTATTTATAACAGTATTGCATGCTTTTTCCTCCTTTGTCTTAATTCCAAAGCATCCTACTATTTTATGACTTACCTTTTATACAGGCATAATTTCGCTTGCAAGTTAATTTACCATCATAGTCTAAATTCTGTTTTATTAGTTCTATGGTTGTTTTTTCATTTCAGAGGCCATCTTAAATCACCATGGTCCGGTAGGAAAAGAAAACATGCGCTTTCTCCTGAGCAATGGAGAAGTTCCTTTACCCCGGATGGGAAACTCATTGATGGTGGAGCCATGTTTTTGAAAAATGTTCGGAGTGGAGTGAGTGTTCATTATTTTTTATGCGTTATGTTTTGCCATGCCACTATTAAACATATGTTTTATCTGTTTTTTTTTTTTTTTTTTACTTCCCTTTTATGGTTCTCTCAAAGGGTGTGGATCCAAGTATTAGAGCAGAAGTTTGGCCATTCCTTCTTGGAGTGTAAGCACGTTTTAACCTCTTTGTAGTTTGTAGTCCTATTAGCATTTGTTATTTTAATTATTGTGGTTGCTGTTGCTATTTTAATGATAAACCTCTAACTGTCGCTATGTTTGAGTATCTTTTTAGATGGTGGTATAACTTGGAATGGATTCTAATCAATTTCCTGTTTGATTTTGCAATTTTCATTATGTTCTGGCATTCAGACTTCATACCCAATATGCTAATTTTCCTCATTTATCTGAGCTATGTAATGCATAATGTTATTTTCTGATAGGATGGTTTCTTCTTGCCACAAATAGCCTATTATTTGGTTATATTTCATTTGTGTTAGGGTTAGGTCACTGATGCAAATTTAATATTTATTTAATTCTGCCATCATGACTTCTTATCCTGCAGTTAGTTGAAGCTCCTGCTTTAGTCTTAAATGTTGAATTTCTTCAGACATTTGTTGCTGGATAAAATTTGTTGATACAGTTACTTATTTTGTTGGAAGATGTTAACACTGTTTCCTTTTTTTTTGGGTCCCTTTAACAGATATGACTTGAACAGTTCCAAAGAAGAAAGAGATAATATAGGAAACCAGAAAAGGTACTCTGTTCAAGCTCATTCTTACAAATCAAATTCTCCTCTTTAAGTTGTGAATTCAGTGGGAGCTGATCGGTACTTTGTCAGCCCTGGATGCATTCTTTTGTTTCCTTTTTCAGTTTTTGGGTGGGGGTTTGTTATACTTGTGGTTTCTTTTTGACAATCTGTGGCTACAGGAAGGAATATGAGAAACTCCGTAGACAGTGTCAGCAGCTACTCAAATACAGTGATGAGAACTCGAAGTTGAATGAAAGTTCTGAAAAAGTAAATAGTGGGAGCAACAGCTGTCTTGTTCAAGACACAGATTCTTCTGGTTGTGAAGATGTTGGTGCCAGGGAACCTATTTCCTGTGAGGAAAAGAGTCATGATGTTGAGAATTCTGATGATCCCTCCAGCAAACTGTTGGAAGATGATGATAATTCAAGGCCACAAGTGAGAAGTACTGATGCCTCTGCGCTCAACACCGAGTCATCGGATTCAGATTCCTCTGAAGTCATCAATTCAGCTTCCTCTTCTTCTGATGGCAGGGAAGAGAACCCATCCGATGCACCTTCCAAAGAGAATGTTTCTCCCTCAGCCAAGCTCCACTCAAGCAGACTTGCCACTGAAAATTTTATAACATGGATGCGGATCATTCGTGTTGATGCTGTTCGTGCTAATTCGGAATGGATACCTTACTCTCCTTCTCAGGCTTCAGTGTCAGAGGATATAGCATGCCGTTTTGCAGAAACTGTTGAGCTTAAGAACTATGATCACCTAGAACCCTGCAGAATTTTCCATGCCGCCCGGTTGGTTGCTATTCTTGAAGCCTATGCCCTCTACGACCCTGAAATTGGCTATTGCCAGGGCATGAGTGATCTACTTTCTCCCATTATTGCTGTCATTACAGAGGATCATGTGGCTTTCTGGTGTTTTGTGGGTTTCATGAAGAAGGCTCGCCATAATTTTAGGCTCGACGAGGTTGGAATACGAAGACAATTGAATATTGTATCCAAGATTATCAAATTTAAGGACTCACACCTCTACAGCCACTTGGAGAAGCTTCAGGCGGAGGATTGCTTTTTTGTTTATAGAATGGTGGTGGTACTGTTTAGAAGGGAGTTGACTTTTGAACAGACAGTTCGTCTCTGGGAGGTGATGTGGGCTGATCAGGCAGCCATTAGGGCCAACATTGGCAAGTCTGCATGGAGTAGAATAAGGCAGCGTGCACCGCCAACAGATGATTTGTTGCTTTATGCTATTGCAGCTTCAGTATTGCAGAGGAGGAAATTGATCATAGAGAATTACAGCAGCATGGATGAGATTTTAAGAGAGTGCAATAATATGGCTGGGCAACTTGATGTGTGGAAGCTATTGGATGATGCACATGACTTGGTGGTGAACGTGCATGACAAAATAGAGTCATCTTTCTGATGTCTGCTTTTTGAGTTTGTCTGCTAATTTATGTGCCTAATTCTTTTTATTCAAAGAGAAATTTAAGTCTGCTTATGCATTGCCTGAAACAAGCACTCAAGAGGCTTTATTTTCAGTTAAGCTGCTCAGTGCAAAAATCATGTCCCTTACCGAATGTCTTGGGACACGTCAGTACAAGTTAACTACCGTAGCATTTTAAGCAGATAACGAGGGACGAGGAATATTAATATTGGTACAATGTGCTCCTCAAATTCTTTTCACCAACCCGAAGGGTCATTTATCAATGAATTCTGTAAAACTAGTGGTGGGTTATTCAAAAAGCAAGATTATGTACTCATAGTTTGCTCGCAGCTGAATAAAATGTCACGTATTTGTTCTAAATTATTATGCAGCAAGGTAATGTTTTCTTGAAGATGTTTCTTTCCGGTATGTTAGTCATGCCGTATGTGTACATGGGTTTATATTTTATAAACACAACTGTAGGAGGCAGGCTTATATTTCCCAACAACAATCCTGCTCATTGCAGCCCGTACTCATTCAAAAGACTTATAAAAGGGTGGCCTTAACTGTTAATACCACATCGAGAATTTGCTAAGAGCAGATTTACTACATGCACGTAGGCGTGTAAATGAACAGATCCACTTGGAGCTTAACTCGTTAAAACTTGTTCAAACTCATTTGTTAAGTTAAATGAGTCAAATCTAAACTTAATTTTGAGGTTTGTATGATAAATGAATAGAGCTCAAATATTCTAAAGTTTGGCTTGTTAGAACTTGCAAATGGATTTGTTAATATGTTTGTTAGATAGTTCGTGAAAACATGCTTGTTTAACAAGTTCATAAACAAGCTCATGAACGTATTTGTTTGGTTACTTCATGTACAAACTCGTGAAAAAATTCATTTATAAAGATCGTAAATAGACTTGTGAACAAATTCATTTAGAAAACTCATGAACAAGTTCATTTAGTATTAGTTAAATACAATTCAATGATATATTATTATTAATAAGTAGTAGAATAAAATAAATATAATTTTATGTATTAAACAAATATTATATAATACTAATTTAATATTAAGTAAATATTATGCTAATTTAATTTAGTATTAAGTGATAACATTGCATATAATAAAATTGTGTAATAAATATAATATTAATTTATTATTTGATATAATAAAATAATAAAAATTGGCTATAATGTTAAATAAATATTATATAACATTACTTAATAATATGAAAAGGCCCTAAAGGGGGGGGGGGGGGGGGTGTGAATAGGGCTAATGAAAAATTTAGAGAAAAATTAGTAAAGATAAAGTGTTAATTAAGAGGATTAAGAGAAAAGAGAAATAAGACACTTGATTTAAGGAGTTGAGTTTTTCAAAACCTATGTTTCCACCTAACTTATTTCCATGTTAGAATTTTGCAAATGCACCACCAATCTATTCATTCGTTAGATTGATTACAATTGAGATTTTAAGGCTAAACTCAATCCTTTATGCTTAAGCTTTTCTTGTCTTAGCTTTAACTACAAACAAAAAACCCAAGTATTTTAATGGGTCACACTTAAACCAATTTAATAGAATTAGTTCCACACTTTTTTTTAACCTAAGAAAAGAGATGAAAGCGAACCTAATGTAGAACACAACCCACACTCAAGGGTTTAAGAGAGTAATTAAAGAAATTTTGAGAATGCTTTTGAGAATAATTGAAAACTAAGAATTAAATTGCTCAACAACTCATCTAACCTCTTAAATGAGATTTTGAGAGGCATGTTTATAATTGAGGAACAAAAAATAGCTGTTGGAGAGCTGCGTCACTTTCTTCAAGCTTCACCATCCTTATTAAATGCTTAAACAACTTTTTGTAGAGTTGAGCATAGTCATAGTTGTGATATACCCACTCATGGTCATGACCATTGATGAAACTAGTCATTGGAGCCTTTAATGTGACCATTATAGAGCTGCCAGCTAGATCATAACTACGACCATGGTCGTGACATCAATTGTGAGGGTCATTGTCTCTTTAGCCTTTATAGTCTTCTTTGAGTCATGTTCGTGAGACTTACTCGTGACCTGGGTCACGATCATAATCACAATCATGACAAGAATTATGAGGGTCACTATTTCTTTAGCCTTCATGGTCTTCTTTGAGTCATACTTATGACCTGTGTCACAATTATGATCACTGTCATGACATGGATCATAAGGGTTATCACAACCCAAACCCAGGGCATGTGACCGACACTAGGGAATGAGAAAGTATAAAGCTACCGAATCTCGTAGTAAGTCTTAAAGAAAATGTGGAATAAATAAATAAAAAGAAACTTTGAAACCTTATAATAAATATTTAAATTACAATACACATTATCAAACTGATTTTTCTTAATATAATTTAAACCATAGCATCGTAGTACATAATGTAAATAAACATCAGTTATACAATATCATAAGTACATAATACACTCGAACAAAATATTTAGTTAAACAGTTTTCTTTACTGCAATACACAAAAGTAAATACAACATAACTAAGTAGAGCTACATAGAATAGCCAGTGAGGATGCTATACGATGAAGAGAAGTAGGCCTAATAGAAAAGTCCTAAACTTATGAAAAAAAATAAATTGAGGGGAGTCAGACCTCACTGAGTAAGTTAATAAAAGAGCTGTATGGTTTGAAAACCTTTTAAAAACCATTTAGATGTATCAAAAATAATTTATAATATACATATACAGCTTTTGAAAAATCTCGATAGAACCCTAAACCCAATTCTAAATAGCCAACTGGGCCCACTTAATCTAACTAGACTGCCAGTCCCCGAGAGCAGAGGCATTAACCAAGGCACCAAGCCGCAGTCATCCACTTAATCCAAACACATGGCATTGGCAGTCCTTGAGAGCTAAGGCATCCACTGAGGCACCCATCCCAGTCCTTTTTTTTTTTTTACTTTTCCACATCACTGGCGATCCCCGAGAGCAGAGGCTTCCACCGAGGCACCCGCCCCAATTTATAATCACAATTCATATATATTTAGGATCCATCTCTCAATCTCCACCATGTGCACACGGTCCTGGTAAAACCCACCAGGTAGCCCGTTCTACTAAAATTCTTCAAAAACTAATTTTTTAAAATAAATAAATGAATAAATACATTACAAATGAAATTTCTTAACCATGTAAACAATGCTAAAAATATAAGCGCAAGCAAATTTTAAAGAAAACACACGCACAAATCAATTCATTAACTTACAGGATGAGCGAGATGACTTACGACTGCGCGTCTGCCTCAATCCAGAAACTCCTGCCCTGGAACTCTTTAAAAAATAACATATTTATTTTTAAAATCATACTTATGGAATAAGAAGGGAAGTTAACAAAATTACAAGACTCTAGAATGACCTAGGAAAAACTAGATAAGACTCGAGACGGGAACACCCTAATTTATGTTCGGAAGTTACGGAAGATGTCACGTTTTACGAGAAAATCTATCAAAATTTCAGCAGAGTCTGCCCTATAAAACGGACATCTCTCTGCCGTAGGTAGAGCCATTCCTGCATAAAAACACACTTCTAATATTTACACTCGAGTCGAGCTCCCAAAACTACACTTAGCCCCGACTGAGATCACAAACGCAACCAAACAACACAAAATTTATTTTTAAAGAATGTGAAAATAGACAACTTAATTTTTTTAGAAATTAAATCAAATTAAATACTTAAATTTTCTTTATAATAAACTTGATTTAATAATTAAATCATTAAATTCCCAAAAATATATACTAATATAAAATATCGATTATTCGACAATTAAATAATCAAACTCACCTATATATATATATATATATATACTATCAAATTCATAATTTAATACCAAAACATCCAAATCTCACCTAATACTAAAAAAATTAATACATATTATATTATTTGAAAATAATTTTCAAAAATTAGTGTTAATTAGTCAAAAATAGTAAATAATTTGTGAAAATCCTTTAATTCCTTAAATATTATTAAAACCAACTATGATATATTATTTAGCTATAATTATCACAAAATTACATTTTTACCCCTATAATACAAAAATTTACCTAATATACTATTATTACTCAAAAATTCCCTAAAATTATACAAATGCCTAAAATTTATTTTCTTTTAACATATATATTATTAATATTAATTAAAACACATATTTAAACCAATACTCCAACAAAATTCAACTCTAACCTAATTATTCCATAAAATCATCCTAATATATATATATATATATATGTATGTGTGTGTGTGTGTGTTTATTTATTTATTTATTATTATTTTTCTGTAAAACATATATAAATCATAAAAACCTAAAAATAATTATAACAAAATATTATATAAATACTAACATAATTTATATTTATTTTCCGAATAATCAAATCTACAGTAATAAAATTATAATCAACTAAACAACTTTAAAATATAATTTTATAAACCCAAATATATAATAATCACACAAAATCATAAACCAAAAATTAAAGATAAATTCTGAAAAAATCAAATAATTCACAAATAATTACCTAAAATTAAAATCAACATCATTAAACATTAAACAACCTTAAACTAACCAAGAATCTACCAAGAACAACCAAGATCAAGCAAGAAAAAAAAGATCAAGTGAGTGACACTCACTGTCCAGTCGAGAAGAATGAGGGAGGAGAGGAGAGAGTTTGTTGCCACCGAAAATAGAGGCCAACGGAGCATCTCAGGCGAAACAGAGAGGTGGCGACTTGCAGAGGGAAAATGGAGTTGGGTAGACAGGGAATGCAGGGCTGTCGCGTGTGAAGGGGAAGACGCTTGCTGCTTGACGGGGGAAAGGAAGAGAGCAACGACGGCTGGGGAGCTCAGACAATGGCAGATATGGTGGCTTTAGGGGGTGATGGAGGAGGCACAGTGAGGGGAAGGGGCTGGGAGGTCGTGTGCGGGAAGGTTGAAGAGGAAGACTATTTTTTTTCTTAAAGGTATATATATATATATATATATATATATATATATATATATATCCTAATTATACATACTATATATGTATACACACACACACACATATCACATGAACACATACAATAGCCTTGAAATTAATAAAGATAATACAAAATAAATTATTCTTATGAAATAATTAAATAATATTTAATAATATGGAAAATATTAAGTAACACTACATATCTCATATTAAAATAAATTAATTTTAAAAAAATGTGGGTCATAACAAAGGTCACTAGATAATTCTTCACTTCTCGTTTAATTTGGTCATAATCTAAACCAATTTGATCACGAACCTAATAATTCTATCATGAACATAGTCATAGTCATAACACCAACCATGAGGGTCATTGTGACTTCAATGAGGTCTTTTTGGCATGGCTGTGCTCATGGGGAAAGAACGGGAAGGATAGCACAACACATAAAAGCATAGAAAACTAGAAATATAAGAACCATAAAATAATAAAAAAAAAAGAATAGGAAGGATCATTATCTCCTTTTTATGGAGGTTGAGGGGGATGAGAGAAGGGAGTCCATTAACATTCATATCCTTATTTCTTATAAAGGTAATGAACATCATATTAAAGATGAGATATGAGAATCAACTTTGTAAAAAATAGTCATTGAAGTTGGATTCCATTAAGGACATTCGATAAAAAATTTGACCTACCTATTGAGGTCATCTTCAAGTCATTATGCTCCACTATATATCCCTTTTTTGTGACCTCTTCCTTTGAGTGGGAATCTTCGCCTCATCACCCTTTTGTCCCTTAAATTGTTTAATTTTGTTGAAGAAGCTTCTCCATGTTATCACTTTTACCACCCTCTTGAGAGGCATCATCTTTTAAACCTAATGACTATTGACACTCTTGAATTGTTTAGAGTTCTTAATAAAAGTGTTATCTAGGAGAATGGAAGAAATGAAATCAAGATTGGAAACATTGATTTGGAAGAAGTTGGTAAGTTTGGTAATAATGCCTCTAATGCAAATGGATTTGGAGACACTATCACTTATAAGTTACAATCTTAATTGTAAGAATCTTCCAAGGGTAATAGGATCATCGTCAACCATGCAATGAAGGATGAACAAGCCATCAAAAGATAAGGCCTCATTACTTTAACCTCACGTGATGAAAGTATAGGTGAGAAAATGGTGGATGTACCAAAGGAATTTAGAGTTGATTGAGAAGGCTTTTGTGTGTCCGGCCAAAGAGAAAGCAGCTTAGGGTCTGCCCTACTTAACCTAAAAAGAATGAGGCAACCAAGTAGATAATTTTTTAACATAACCTTCTCTAATGAAGCCAAAAAGAATATCAAACTTTATAGAGGTCAAGAACCTCTCCCTTCCTCCTAAAATTAATCGCATACTAAAGTAAATATTATTATTATAAAAGGAAATGATTCTAAGAGTGTAAGTAGAAAAAAATTTCACAACTAATGGGGGATAGGTAGGAAGAGGGTTGAAAGCAAAATAAAAAAGCCCTACCTAAAAAGCAATTATTCAACTTCTTCAAAGCACCTAAGTTTCTCCTAAGTGCTCTTGGACATGCACCTTGAGTGAATTAGATTGCATTTATTTTTTGGAACACAATGGTTTTTTTTTATTGTATTTCATTGAGAAATATAAGAAAAGTGGATGAGATTTCTTTAGTTGTTCCTTAGTTGCTCTCCTTAAGAAAGACTCACCATGGGAAGGGGTCTTGGTTAACTTTTTGGAGGCCATGGTGAGTAAGGAGCTTGAAGGAAAGGAAAAGAGAAATTTAAGAGAATAATGGGAATGAAGAAGTAAAAATATAGGGAAAGAAGGAAGAGAGAGTACTTATAGACTTGGGGAGGAGTTGGAGAAAATCTAGGGACAATTTCTAAGTCATAAAGGACATGAAAAATCGTTCATGATTTGAAAAGATGTTCCTTTTAATACAAAATTCCATTTTCCAAATCTAATCAAGATTGTGCTCACGATCTTGATATGCTTGTCACGATCGATACATGATCGAGACCGTAACTATGAGCGTCTCTATGTCAGACATACTTCTTTTCAGTCGACCGAGACCAAGCATTCTAAAATTTGGTTCGATTGGACTCGATTGCATCCCTACCTGGACATAAAAAACTTGCATTTTAATCCTTTGTTTCTTGATATTTTTTAGAGTAATATGTCAGTGATTTCTTATAAGGAATTAGCTAAGAAAAAATATTATTTGGTTATTACTTAACCATGTAAAAAAAAAACTTGTCTAACTACTATTCTATTATAATGTCTGGTTTTTAGTTTTTAAAATTTAGGTATGTTTGGTTTAATTATTTACAATAACAGATAGTTGATATAAATTGCAAATAGCTATTAACTAATAAATGAAACCGCCTAGTAAAATTTTATTAAATGTTACAATTAATGTATTAAATGACCATTTAGGGTACAATGTATTTTTAAATATAATTTCATATATTTCTTATAATATTTTTTAGTTATGTAAATCATTTAAATATAATATATAGTAATAAATAATAATTTATTATCTTTAATTTATATATTATTAAAATTATTAATAGAAATTATTTGAAAATTAATTTAAAAATATAAATATTAATTACCATTTTAAAAAAATGATAATAGATATAAATATTTAATTACTAATTACAGTTTACAATAGTATTTATTCTATTATGAACTATAAAAAATTAATTACATTTAATTTAAATGGAGTTATTTGTAATTATTTATTTTTAATAAGGTTAAAATAACCTAAATAAAAAATATATCTTAAAATGTTAACCATTGCTCTGCATCTTCTCAAGCGCTGGCAGAACAAATTTAGGTGATAGATCATTTAGTAAATTTGTGATGAAAGACCACTGCAGTGGGTTGTAGCAGATGCTGCTCAAGGAGCAAGAACAATATGCACCCACTTATCATCCAACAAAGAAAATATAAACCATGTATTTTCCAACAGGCAAACAACTAAACGACTCTTACAACTACACTCCCAGATATTATGGTCATCAGTGGAAGTATGAATTTTTGACAGAAGACGTTGCAGAAAAACTAAGAAAGAAAAGAAGTTTGAAAACTTAATTTGTGCAATGCACAGTTATCCCTTCATAAAAGGAAAAGGTGCATTGGCATAAGGGAAGCCTACTCTTGCTTGATTCTGAAAATGGGCTGCTGATATGTGGTACGCCTACTCTTTCTTGGTGTAGTGTCGGACTGCAAAGGCTAAGCCTAATATCAAGAGCGGCACGAGAAACTGCAAGATCTTTATTACAAAATCTGAACTCCCATCCTGATTTTTGTCGGCTTTTGTTGGAGGGATGTAGGTGCGTCTTGGTAGTATGCTGGATGCATCTATTTCGCCAATGTAGTACTTTGCCATCATATCTCTAGCAGAATCACTGTGACCTACATCTTCAAAATCATTTGTTGCATCTTTCCCTACAAAAATTCAAAATAAACAATCATCTGCAATCTCAACTAATTTATTGATTAAGCTACTTGAGGATGATGTTGCTGCAAATGAAACATTACCAGTTGATGACAGTAAAACGTCATCTCCTCCAGGATGATCATCCATGAATGGGGAGACATCATACACCTGAATATAAAACAAAACTCAAGATTTTAATCAACCATTAATTTCAAGAACTATAAATTATCAAGGTATTCATAGCCATTGCATTTTGCAAGTATTATTCCATCATGGTCATGTGAAATTAACAGAAACATATCAAGACGGGTCCACTTAAAGAATATTAGGAGTAAATAAATGAATGAAGCTTATACCTCATGAGACAAACTTGAGTCATGTTTGTATACAACAAGATGCTTTAATATATATCACATCAAACCAAAATCACAATGCGTATAGATAAGATTTAATAATGAAATGAGATGCTGCCTGGAGAGCTAAGATTTAAAAACTGACTTTCCATCACAATTTTCTGTTTGTGAAAGTAACAACCTTCAGCAGTCAGTCAATTATATTTCAAATGTTTCGAACGCATTCCCATCATTCATCCTCATGGAAATCATATGAAAATGAAATGTAAATATCGGCCCCATGAGATCATGAAGTAAGCAGAAAATGAACTTACAGGATGTTTCAACATTATTTTATCATTTGATTTTTTTTTTTTTTTACATGCCACAAACATGCAAGCAAGCCTAAAAATGACCAACCAAACTTTTTATTCTCATGTTCCGCATGCATATATGTGTTGTGTGTCTATGGCATTTGACAGGATGCCATACTAGCGAACACTGAATGCTAACACTAGGTACTGAGGGAAACTCCAATCAAACAAGAACCTGAAAAGCAAAGATTACAAGCATGATGGTACAGCTAAATTGTAATCCTGCAAAACCTGCTACAGTGAAATTCAGTCAAACTCAACAAAGACTTGATGTTTCCTTTTAGATTTCTTTTTGAGTTTTGCCAAGAGGCTCTTAAGATTTTAAGTAATGAAAAGTCAAATTTGGCAACACGCCGATCATTCAAACCAAAGACAGACCTGTTTAGAATCGTCAATTTTCACTTCTGATCTTATGAACAATAAAGGGGAAAAGATAAACATCACAATTGAAACTTATGAAAGGGAGATTATTATAAAAAAAAAACAGACCTTTCTAGAGATAACAAGCCAGCAATCCTTATGTTTGTTGTGCTTTGCAACCTCTTCGAATGACAAAATCTTTGGATCTGACGCCATCGATTTCCCTCTAATACCAAAAAAAAAAAAAAAACCCAGAACCCAGAACAACAGAATTTTATAAGCAGGACAATAAGAAATGAACCAGAATAAAGGATTGAAAAAGAACAAATAAGAGAACCATTACCAATCACAAAAACACACAAAGACAGAGGTAGAACACACAGGAAATGAAGGTAATAGCACTTACATGTGTGTGTATATATATATATATATATAAGAGTAACAGAAAAAGACACTAAAATTGAACAAAATCAAGAATCAAATTGAGCATACGTACATATAGTATGACTTTTTAGACGAAATGTATCAGTCTCTCGCTGCGCTCCTCGTTTTTATCAGCACTACAGAAAGACCAATGCTGATGGTTTTTTCAGCTACACACACTCTTTAAATTTGCCAACCTTGTTGATTGTTTAAACGGTAAATAATTATTTGTCTATGTGGTTTTTTATATTATGCTTTTTTATTTTTACATTTAAAATTTATATTATTTTTTTATTTTATAATTGATATGATAATTATTAAATAAATATTATTTATCCCCTCTACTTTAATAAATTATACTATTTATTTTTTTATTTGAATATATTATATTATTTGTCTCCAATATTTAGAAGTTATATTTTTTTTATTATCAAAGTACTTTCTTATATGTCAATAGCACAATGATAATTGAATCATGTACATAAAAAAATAATATTCTTAATTTTTAATTTTATATAATTAAAATTTTAATTAATACTAATAAATAGTATTGATTTTAAAATATCTCCACTTAACTAATAACTTAAAATGTTTATGTTGCATTAACAAATTTAATCAAATCAACTCTTTTTTTTAATTTTGATTTTATATTTTAATTGGTAGTTTCAATTGTTGGGTATACAAATCAAATTATTAAAACTTATTAATTTTGTTCATAAATATATTTTATTTACTCAATAATCTAAAATAACAATTTAAATAAAAATCAAATTTTATAGTTAAAAAGAAAATATACTTGTTAATTTTTTTTCATGCAATATAAATATTTTAATTTGATAGTTAAGTAAAGATATTTTAAAATTGTAATTAATTAATTGTTATTTGATTAAAATTTTGATTATATTAAAATAACATTTACTATTTTATTTTTATTAAAATACTTTTAATAAAATTATCATTTTATAGTCAATTTCAAAAAGCCCTAGGGGTGAATAGGGATATTAAATAAAAATCGGAATTAAAAATAATTTTTTACAAGAATTAAAAGAATGTTGAGAAGAAAAAATGAAGAACACAATGATTTAAGGAGTTCATATTCAACAACAATCATACGTCTCTACCTAACTTATCCCTAAGTGAAAATTTTCAATCATCCACAATCTTATTCACAATATTGAGATTACACAAGAGTTTTTATGGCTCACTCTTAAAACCTTACAATATAAGTTTTTAAGGCTCACTCAAAAAATCAAATCTCAAGTATTTCAATGGACAACACTTAAACCAATTCTTTAGAAATAAATCTCACTTCCCTACTAATCTATCTGAAAATTTAAGATGAAGAGAAATTCTATTTCTAACACATAACCTATTCTCACAAGAGTTATAAACAAAGAGTGAATATTTGAGAGCTTTAATGAATGTTAAGATAGAGAATGATAATAAGCAAAAAATGTCTTAACTTCCATTTAGCACTAGAGGTGTTTATATAGATAAACACTAAAAAATATAACTATTGGAGGTGCAAATAATGTGTCCAACATCTATATTTTGAATCCAATGTTTATAATTTTGAATTATTGAAAGTAATGTTGTCAGCCTACTATGCACGGATTGAAACCGTGATTGGCTACTAGAGAAGTTCAAATTTTCCCACACTTTGTTCATAAAAGTTGTAGATATTTGACTTAGCTTTCCATAAAATTTTGAATCACCTCAATTGAACTTCTGTAGCTCAAGATATGTCTAAAATATTAAGAGTTGTGCAATCTAAAATGCAGACTACTATCAAGCAGTTATGCATAAGTTGAAACCATGATTTTATATTGGAGACATTTGAATTTACCTATACTTTCTTCATAAAAGTTGTAGATATTTGACTTAGCTTTTCATATCATTTTAAATCACATCAATTGGACTTATGTAGCTCAAGATATATCCAAAATACTAAGAGTTGTGTAATCTAAAATGGCAGACGCATACGTTGATTTCGACTCAATATTTACATACCCAAATGAACTAAGATTTTGACATGTAAGCCCAAGTCAAAAAGCTCAAGATGTCTACTTCAAATGTGGAGAAGATAACTTTCTCATTATAAAGCTCTAAGGATATCAAAAGCCTCTTTGAATCTTAGTGGTCGAATCAGTCCAAAGTATTCATTCTTTATTTTAACTTCCAATAGAGTCCTAACTTATACACACTTGAACAAAATAAATTAAATACTCAAAAATAAGTTTGTTAAGATGAAAATTAAGATTGATTATTGCTAAGGTCAACACAATTAATGATAATTTAATTTAAAATACATTTTATTAAATAAATAATTTAATAATAAAAATATATTTTACAAATTTTAGGGGTGAATAATATAATATCAAATAGAGGTGGCAAATAGTATGATATATTAAAATACAGGGGGCAAATAATATTTACTTGAAAAATGTCATGTCAATTGATGATGCTTGCTATGGAAAATTTAACAGAAGGGGTAAATAGTGTACTTATGAATACCTTTAGTTTGATCAACCCACAATGAAAGCCCGATGATGAGAAAGTATGAGTTTTGAATGCAAGGGAAGCCTGAAACCTCTCTGAAATAGACTCAAAAGCCCAAATTACCAAATTCAAGCCTAAACACCAAGCCTAAGCCCAAAATTGAGTCTCTAAGCCCTAAAGCCCAGACCTGACCTAGGAGAAGAGGTGATTACCTTAATAAAGAGGCGTCACCTCTTCATCCTAAGCATTGGTGAGGCGATGCCTCATCAAAGAGGCGGCGCCTCTTTATAGCCACCCTTTACAGTATTTAATGTCATTAATGGCAGTAGTTGAGGCTTACCTACCTTTGATTTGGGGCATTTTAGATGTAAAAGAAAGGAAAAAAGGTAGAAAAAAGAGAAAAAAACATGGGGAATGATGAAAAGGATAGGAAGAGGGTGAGAGTGAGTTTGTTGGGAATTAAAAAAAGCAAAAAGGGAACAGGCTTAAAAGGAAGAGTGTGTGCAAAGGAGAGGGGGGTTGGACTTTTGGTCTTTGAAAAAAAAGGAGAGAGGATGTTTTGGAAAGAAAAAAGAAAACAGAGAAAAAAGAAGAAAAAAAGAATAGAAGAATAAGAAGAAAAGGGGGATTTTGGAGCTAAAAGACTTGCTTTTCTTAAGAAGGAAGAGGACTCTCTTGAATTTAAAGTATTCAAACCAACAAACCAAGCTTTAAGGGCTTAGTTAGGAGCATTAACTCATCCAAACTAATGAGAATTCCCATTTTCAAGCTTTAAGTTCTTTATTTCATTAAAACCTTTTGATTTGTTACTCTCTTGCTTGTTTTCTTAGGTTTTATTGTTGGTTTAAGGTCATATGGAAGCATGAATACATGAGACATTAAGTATTGGTTATTGGTCTTTATGTATTTATATAAGTCTTTGCTTATTTATCTTGATTTTGAAGTTTCTTAGAGGCTAAGAAGTGTAATATGTTTCTAGGTCTGTTGAAGAGGCGATGTCTCTTCATAGAGGCATCACCCCTTCTCTTTGTGGTGATATGAGATTGCCTCTTAGTCAAGAGGTGACGCCTCTTTAAAGAGGTGTCACCGCTTTATCAGGATCTTGCATGATTATGCTTTAGTCTTTAATGCTTATTTTGTATATTTTGCATGATTCCCATATTTATCTTGTTATATATCTTTATTTTATACATGATTATTATGTTGTTTAATATTATTATTGTATAATATTATTATGTTATTTATGGACTATTGTAGACACTTAGTCCCATCGACTTATGAATCGGGGGCAGACCGCAAGTGCTCTGTTTGATCAGCCCACACCAAAGTCCAAAATCTTCTTGAGAATGGACCTAAAAGCCTAGGCCCAAAAAACCTAAACCCATGCAAACACAACTCCAAGCCAAAACTCTTTGGCCCAAAGGACCCAAACCTATAAGCCAAAGAGGTGATCGCCTTTTTAGCAGTTAGGTGAAGAGCCATCGCCTCTTCACCAGGCCACTTGTTGCTGCATTAAATGAGGTTTATCAAGGACAATAAGTTGGTGGGGCCTCACCTATTCTTGCTTTGCAATTACAACAAGAATACTTCATTTTTGGGGAAAAGTTATTGGCTAAAAAGGGGATAGTAATGATGAAGAGAGTAGGGGTAGGGATTAAGTTGGGAAAATATAAAATGAAAAGAGAAGGACAGACAGAGAGATGAGGGTTCATAGGGGAAATCTTAGAGGTTAAGAGAGAGAGATAGAGAAAAATCTAAGAAAAAAGATCTTAGAGGTTCAAAGAGAGAAAAAAAAGGGCGAGCTCTGAAACAAGAAAAAGACATTCCAAAAAAAGGGAAGATTTTTAGGAAGAAAGGAGGGATTAAGCTTGAAGGTCGATCTTTGAGAAGAAGAAGGCAGAAACCTTGCATTCGAGTATGTAAAAATCAAGTCTATACCTATCTCTGAGGGTCAACTATTTTGAGAAAAGTTCTTGTTTCATTGTAAGTTTTATTTATTTACACTAGTTATTGCTTATTTGAAAACTAAGTTTATTATTTGTGAGAGTCATCTGCATTTGCTGGTCAGGCGATCACCTCTTTAATTATCTCTACAAAGAGGCAATCACCTTACTATAGAAGCGATAATAGAGGTGGTCGCCACTTTAACAAGTCACTTTCTCTATTTTGCTATTACCAATATCACTATTCATAAAAAAAAATTTTGTGCTCAAATTTTTTTTTCCTTTTAACCATTTCATCAGAAGAGTGACACAAACATGTCCATCTATTTTGTTTGCTCCTGTTTGGTGTGTTACTCAAAATTTTACATGATTTTAGTTCAATATCATATCATTGCATGCATTTTTGCTATTTCAAAAATCACTATTCATATAATTAGATTTTTGTACTCCAAATTTATTCATTTTTCAGCCACTTTACTAGTAAAATGACAAAAGTATTTTTGTATATTTTGTTGGTTAAAATTTAATATATTAGTCAAATTTTTACGTAAATATTATTTAGATTTGCATGGTTTTCATAAAGTTTATTATTATTTTTGCCACTATTTCAATTAAGCCCATTTGAGCTGATTTTTATGCACTGAGGCGTTCGCCTCTTTGCTTTAAAGTGACGCCTCTCATGGGCGATGCCTCTTTAAAGAGGCGTTGCCGTATCATTTTATTTTTATTTATTAAAGAGGTGTCACCATATCATTTTATTTTTATTTATTTCATTTTTTTTATACAATTTTTTTTATTATCTTGCTTATTTAAATATTTGTGTACTTATTATTATTTTTACTTCTGTTTATTTTTAGTTTATTTTCTATTTATTCTATTATGTTTTATATGATAAAAAGCATTATAATCCCTAATCCCTTTCCCCGTTTGATTCGAATGTATGGTTGTAAATTATTACTTGTTTTATTTTTGTTAAATGTTGGGACTTAAAAGCATGAAATTGGATTAATGTGCAAACTTGGACTTAACTATAAAATTTGGCAATTATCCGAAGGCAATTACAATACATGTGGTAATAAAGAAATAATTGAATAATTAAAGGTAATAATACACAAAACACAAACGGAGTCCTACCACAAGGTTAGGTGGGCATTCCAAAAGCCCATACCCAGTTTCCGAACTCGATCTCTGATGACGGCTTCTAGGAACCTTCGTGGGATCCAGTTGCTATACAGTATGTCTTGATTTTTATCCAGGTGGTGACTCCATCTTCAAATAGGCCTAAAACCTATATCATATTTTCAAGTGGGCCTTGAGCCCACACAGTGCCGTGGTTGCCAAACACTTAGGCACGTGCTAAACCCGGCCGCCTATAACTATTTTTATGATTTTATTTCCATTTCCTATGGATATTATTTGTTAATTATTTTGTAAATAATATTGTTATTTACGAGAAAGGACTAATTTGTGCTTATTGCAAGGATTGTTTGGTGATTTTTAATCATGAAATAATTAGCCTATTAATTAGTTCTTGAGAGGTTTTATTTGTCTAATTAATTAGTTTATTTTTTGTTTATTTTATGTATTTTTGAAAAAATTATTGTAATCCTTAATCCTTTCTCACATTCATTTGGAATGTATAGTTGTAAATTATTATTACTTATATTGAATATCGGGTTATAAGCATGAAAATGGGACTAATGTGCAAACTCAAACTAAAATATAAAATTAGAAATGATTACAATCCATATTAAAATAAGAAATAATTAAATAGTCAAAGCTAATAAAATACAAAAAACACACAGAGACCAATCACAATGTTAGGTGGGCATTCCAAAAGCCCATACCCAGTTTTCGAACCCAATCTCTGATGATGACTACTAGGATCCTCCGTGGAATCTAGTTGTTATACAGTATGTCCTGACTTTTTTCTGGATGGTGATTCTATCTCCATCTTGAGCCACAAGCCTATTTTGTATTTCCTAGTGGGCCCTAAGCTCATATAGTGCCATGGTCACCAAACACTTGGGTGCACGCTTAACCCCGTCGCTCATATTGGCGACTCTACTAGGGAATAGAAAAACTGATTCCAAGTGTTTCATAATTTATCACCTTTGATTATTTCCTTATTTTCTTTACAAATTCTTGCATTCACTACATGTTTCCACACAATATGCACACCAAGTCCTAAATAAATCAACAATAGCCTTTGCTTTGCTACTTGTGTTTCACTTAAACCTGGTGCTTGAGTATTCGATTATTGTTACTCATAGCATGTACTTATCTGCATCACATAGATGTGTAATGGAAGTATATAGCTATGGGAGCTAAAGCTTATTATCCGAGACCTAGCTTATGTAATGACTTAGCAATTTCCATTAGAATTTTTCCTAAATGCATGTGTTTGATGCCATATGGTAATTCTTTGAATAAGGTCTAAGCCCATTATAAACAAACCTTGACAAGATAGGCCTCTCATGCTTATTTTAACCCATTACAAATGGATGTTGACAAAGTGGGCCTTTGATGTCATTCTTGGCCCATTAAAATGGGCTTTGGAATTATTTGAAGAAATTACTACTTATTTGTACCATATTGAGAGTTGTCTTACATCTGTTGATTTTATTATCCCCTTATGATAATTAAAACCCAGAACAAAAATCCTAGGATAAGGAATTTACTAGTGAACACATGTGTGGGAGAAATAAGGGTGGAGATACCATTTGAAAGCTTTATCTTATTTCTTATTGTTATGTGTAAATAGAGTATGTGTTTATTTCCTATTTAATTAAATTTGCATCTCATGCATACACATCATGCATATTTCTAATTCGTGGTGATTACAAATATAAATTCATGACAGTCTTCTAGCTGAGAGTGATATAACACTGGTTGTCTGATCAGGATTTCTAGATAAACCAAGAGGGCAGAATTTAATGCTGAGGCTTTTAGGGATAAATTGAAAGTAGAGATAACCAATTAGACTAGGGCTATTATGTGTGAGATGATGGCCAAAATGAGGAGACCGGTTAGATAGGAACTGCTAGCACCTCTACCATAATCATTTGAATTGGATGCTAAAGACTCCAAAAGATTAGAAAAAGAGAGGATGATCAGGAAACTTTAGTGGTTGAGCCTATATCTAGATAGAATGTGAGTACATACACTATAGAAATATGGAAAAGTCTGACTAGGCTAAAAATGTGACAAATATTATAGCTTAAATGCATTTAATAATGAAAGAGAAGGGGATAGATCCTCCAATGAGCTACTCTAATATGAGTTTGGATGAAGATGATGACCCTATACCCTAGAAGTTTAAATTCCCTAACATGAAGAAATTTATTCCTTGACATGAAGAAATGTGTTTATTCATTGACATGAAGAAATGTGTTTTTGGGGTAACCTCCAGAAAGCTGCTAGGGCATATTGTTAGCTAGATAGGCATATAGATGGATCCAAAAAAAGTGAGAGTGATTAGAGAAATTCCTGCACCAAAAAATGAGAAAGAGAATAGAGAGTTCATTGGATGGTTATTGATGTAAGTTTATAGCCAATCTAACCACCATCTATGAGCCAATCTTCAAGCTCTTGAAGAAGAATTAGTTGGTCATTTAGGATGACAAATGTCAATAAGGTTTTGAAACTACTAAGAATTATTTAATGAATCCTCCAGTCTTACAACCGTTGAGGCTAGGTAAGCCTTTAATTCTTTACCTGGCAATAGAGAAGGATGCGATTAGTGCAATGCTAGCTCAGGAAGAAGAAGGAAGAGTTGAGCATGCTGTGCATTGTATGAGTAAGAAGCATCTACCTTATGAAGCCAATTACAGTATAGTAGAGAGAACTTACTTGGCTATAATTTAGGAGACAAAAAAGCTTCGACATTACTTTCAATTTTATAGAATTCATGTGGTCTCTAAGCATGATCCTCTTAAGTATCTTCAACAAACTCCCTCTCTTATAGGGAAATTAGCTAAATGGTTGGTCCTGCTTATCGAATTCAATATAAACTATATGGAAAATAAGGTGATAAAAGGAGGAGCTGTGGAAGACTTTTTGGCTCAGAATCTGGTAGTTAATGGACAATAATAGGATTTGGAATTCCAAGATGAGGACCTAAGGGTAATAAAGATCTAGACATGGAAAATGTATTTTAATGGAACAATCAATAAAAGAGGAGTAGACACTAGTGTGATTCTGGTCTTGCTAGAAGGAGAAATGATTCTAATGGCAAAGTGATTGGAATTTAAAGTCACTAACAATCAAGTTGAATATGAAGCCTGCATTTTTGGTTTGGAAGCACTTAGGAATGTGGGGGGTATAAGAGGTTATAGTATACGAAGACTCAATGATGGTGGTGAAACAAATCTCTAATAAATAGGAAGTAAGAGAGGATAGGCTGAGATTGTACTAGGACTACTCGATCACAATTTTGTTATTTTTCACCCAATGCAAATTTATGGACTTTCCATGAGAATAAAATTAAATGGTAGATGCTTTGGCTACTTTAGCTTTAATATAAGAAGGAGGAAAGTAGGAAGAAATTAAGCCCCTTATTATAGTAAAGTCCTGGACTCCCTGCTATGAAGAAATCAAAATAATATTGATCGACCCCATAGAAAAGCCTTGGTTTCATGATCTACAATAGTATCTTAAGATGGGGTGATTCTTGATAATGCTAATAGAAAATAAAGAATGTTGCTAAGGATGTTATCTCAATAATTCATTAACTATAACGGATGTTATATAAGAGAATACTAACTGGAGGACATTTGAGATGTGTTAATAAGGAAGAGGCATAGAAAATCATGAAAGCAGTTCATGAGGGTGTATGTGGACCACATATGAACATAATAGTCCTTGCTAAGAAAATAACTTATCAAGCATAGTTTTGGCTAACCATGGAGGCAGATTATGTAAAATATGTAAAGAAATACCATAACTACCAAGGTCATCGATATCATCAGAGAGATAAGGCCAAAGGCATATAATGGTCATTACTATATTATAGTAGCAATTAACTACTTCTTTAAGTGAGTTTAAGTAGACTCATTCATGACTATTGAGGCAAAATAGATTGTGAGGTTCATAGAAAAGAATATAATCTACAGATATGGGTTGCCTCATCACATCATCACTAATAATATCATCACTGACAATGGTGTTCAATGTAGGGCAGAAATAACCATTTTATTGGAGGAAAATAGGATTGAACATCATAAATCATCTCCTTACAGACCACAAGTGAATGGAGTAGTAGATGTGGCAAACAAGAATGTGGAGAGGATCCTAGCCAAGATACTAGAGAACTACAAAGACTGGGCAAGCTACTTATAATTCGCATTATGGTGATATAGGACCATTGCCAGAACATCAATAGGAACTACTATGTATTCTCTAGTGTATGGGTGTGAAGTTGTGTTGCTAATTGAGGTTGAGATTTAGTTATTAAGGGTTCTCCTAGAATTTAAAATCCTTGAGTATCAATGGGTTAAAAGTCGATTAGCACAACTAACATTGCTAGATGAAAGAGAATGAAAGCCAATTATCACTCTCAGTTGTATCAGAAAAGGATAGCTTGAGCTTATAACAAAAAGATTAAGCCAAGAAAAATCAAAGAAGGTGACTTGGTGTTAAAGCTTACTAGGCCCATCATGATTGATCTGCAGGGAAAGTTCAAGCCGAATTGGGAAGGTCCGTATTAAGTAAATAAGCTATTTTCCAAGGGCTTTGCTATTCTATCTTATTTAGAAGGAAATGAGTTTAGAGAGCCCATTAACTTGGATAAGCTTAAGAAATACTTTATATAAAGTCTCATTAAGGAGAAAACCTTAAAAGAGGCTGCCTAGGCAAAAGTTAGAGATAAAAAAAATAAAAAGTCCTACTAGATTGAAATCCTGAAAGGGAAATCCAAGTAAAAGTAAATGATCTATAAAAGGAGAGAAAAATAGTTAGTTAGAAAACTTGCAAGGATAAGCTAATTAATGACAGGAGATATGTAAGAAGCAAAATGTATAGTCACTTTATACCTAAATTAAATGAAATGGATTGCCTTTATTATTGTTGAATGTTTCATTAAATGCTTATTGCACACTATTTAACTAGAAAGGAAATTCCATTTAATAAAAAAAAGTAAGGACTAAATTCCATAAAACTAGTTGTGCTTTCTTTTCTTTTAAACACCTTAAGCACTCGATGCCTATAATGCCCTTGTCCTTTTATTTTTTATGAATTCATCCTTCTATATGTACTGTAATTGAATCCATGCCTTGTACTAGTCATTAATGGATTGATCTCCATTATAGTCAATAAACTTTTAATGAATCTGCGAGGGTAAGTAGTAATAAAGTTATCCAGAAAGTTCTAAGAAAGGGGCCTTAGCTGAAATTCATGCATTGGCTCCACAATCAATCATTTTTATCCATATTGCTTGCAAAGACGAGCAGGATTATAGAAACTAGCAAAATGGAAATCAATCAGTGGAACATAGTAAGTATAAGACCAAATGGTCATATACTGTAGCCTCCACCATGAGCACATCCATTGAATTAGAGTGTCAAGGAATGTAGACAACTAGCTATGAATATCCTCTAGAATAGGATAAAGTCTCATGGTATGACAATGTTTGGCCTTATAATATGCAATATCTCTGGGAGGTTCAAGTAACCTTAGCTTTTCATAAAACCATGCTTGTGGGAAGAATGAATAGGTAAAAATGATAAGAAGTAGTAAGTGGAAAGAGAAAATAAGCTTACCTCTAGCAGTAGGGGATTCCCTGAGAATCGTCTAGTTTCAGAGAAGTTTTCAAGCCCAATGATGGTCTTTGCTAAGATAAGAAGGAAAGGATTTAGGCCAGCTTTCACTTGGTCTAGAATGTGAAGAACCTTTAGGTTATAGTTGTAAGAAGGAGAAACCAGTAGAAATTGAGTATATAGGTAAAGCACAATCATCTGATGCCAGTAAACCTTATTGCTATCTACAATTATAATAGCTTCATGCAAAGAGCTCATAAGAACCTTATTACTAAAGATATGGCAAAGAGAAGACTGAGGAGAAAGGCTGAATAGCCTAGCCATTTGGTATTGGATGGAGTGTAGATCTGGGGTTTCAATTAAAGGAATTATAATTTGACAAGTAAAATCAATTGGAGAACCCAAGATAGCTTTGAATTCCTCTGGCAGGGGGCATAACTCTATTGTGTTGAATTTGAAGACATGTTTTTAAGGATCCCATAATTGAGTAAGAACATGGAGAAATGGAAAATTAATATTTCTAGCAATTAGAATTAGAAAAATGGACAGATGAAATGGCTTTAATCTAGCCTACAATCCACCATTTAAGCTTTTTAGGATCGGTTGTAGTTGTTTCAAGTTTCTGTCCATCATATTGAGAGGTTGGGATGCTGTTTAGAGAGAAAGAATGAAGAGAATTTATGTGAATGGAAAATTTAAGATTTTGAAGAAGAGCTAAAGATTTAAGTAGCTACAAACTGATCCTGCAGAGGTGATCACCTTTACGATCAGGCGATGCCTCTACATATTGAGGCAATTGTCCGTTGCCCCTTCACAAAGAGGCGATGTCTCTCCAATAGTAGGGGGTATATTTTTCATTTGTGCAAAACAATCGTATTGTACATATAATATTCAGTTATCAGAGAAAGGGGATTCTGTAAATAAATATTTTCTATTAATTAATCCAAAGGGGCAGTCAAAATAAAATTGAGAGTTGCAACATTCATCTAGTGTAAAATATGAAAATACTAAAATGAGAAGTTCATTAAAAAAGTAATAGATCAATAGTGCAAAGCAACAAAAGTGTCTTTAATTAAAATGATCTTATGCTAGTAAGCCTTTAAGGTATCCCTATACTCATCATCTCTAGGCTTATCAGCTCCTTCTTCGGTAGGGTTATCTACAAGATCATCATTAGTATCAGCCTCCTCGTCATCACACATGTCATCCTCCTCCTCATCACCCTCAACTTGGAGAGTAGCAAGCTGATACTCAAGAGCAGTAATCTTAGCTTGAATAGCCTTATCTCAGTCCTGTCAAGATTAGATAAGAGGTAAGAAATCATAAGAGCTTGCATACATATAAAAATAAGGTGTAGTTGTTACCTTCCATTGCTATGTCATCTACATTAGGAAGTCTCAATGGGCCTTAATCACCCTATCTCAAGGTATCTATGCAATTAATATATTATTAGAATTAATTATGTGTTAATTCAAGTTTGAGAACAAGACTTTAGAAAAAGGAATTCATATGTGTAGTGGCCTTCGAGAAGAACTCTGACTCTATGCTCTTATGTACATTAAGAACTAATGAGAGAGCACGCTCAAAGGCACCGATCAGCAGGTCAGTAAGTTAGGAGTGGCAACGAGCCTACCAGCTATCATATGAGACCCAGAACTAGAAGGCTCCCTAGCAAAAGGCACACCAGAGGAGGTGCTATAAGCACCCAATTTTGGGATAGTTGAGTGTGGATGCGACAGAGGACTTTAATAATGAAAATATTATAAATAGATCTTCAACACTTGAAGTTTAAAACCTTAAAAGCCTAAATGCATTTTCAAAAGAACTTAATTGGTTTTTTAAGGACTTAATTGTAATGTTTTCTTTAAGGACCTAAGTGAAAATTTTAAATTCTTTTAGGGATGTTTTTGTAATTAAAAGTTAAAAAATCAAAATTATATAATTTCAATTAGAATTACATAAAATCGATTGAAATTATGTAATTTTGATTAGATGTCTCGATTGTGTTCTGTCTATATTTTTTGATTTTCAGTAAATAAAAATTTCTTTTTTGAATTCTAATTGGCCAAATAATGTGATAAATCCTTTTTTTAGGATTTATCTGAATTTTTTTAGGAAATTAAAAGTCCTTATAAAACCAAAACTTTATCACTATGAATGGGAGAAATTATAGTAAGATACCTGACTTTAACTAGGGTTTTCTATATAAACCCAACTCAACTCTCCTGGAGGGGGGACTTCTTCTTCTTTTCTATTTATGCAGTTTTCAACTAAAAATTTTCTTTGGAGGTACAATTCTTTTAAAAAGAAGTAGTAGACTTTTGGGGAAGAAAAATAAAGTATTGGAGGTCAATTCTAAAAAAGAAACAGTGATTTATACCACTCTAAGGAGCAAATCAGTACTGCATCCATCCAATCATCTCTTCTTCTACCCTCTTATATTTATTTTGTTTGATTTATTTTGATTTCATTTAATTTTAATTTTATTTAATTTTAATTTTGTTTAATTACTTATCATTGTTTATTTTGTTTTTTGTATTTATGTTTGTGATTATGGATGGAGTGACATGATGAATTCACTGTAGAGAACAAAATTTATGAAGATTCATGGAATGATATGGATTGAATTTTGTATTTGAATATAGTTTCTTGGCGCTTTTTTTGTATTTATTTGTTATTATTTTATTGATTGATTGATTTATTTTTTTTAGTTTTTGGGTTGTATTAATTTTTATTTTTAGTAGATCATTGTAATAGCCCTAATAGTGGGAATAGTAGAATCTTGTGTGTGTGCTTATGTGTTTTATTTTAATTAATTGGTTAGTAAAGTAGGGTTTTAATTGGTTAATTAATTAAAATTAATGGCTAAGATATGATTATGGTTTTTTAATTAAACTTGAATTAGATTAAGTAAATAGAATTAGGGTTGTTTGTTAATTATTTTATTTATTTGTTAATTAATTATTAGGGCCACTTTACTTATTATTTATTTATTTATTGAATATATTTTTTTAGGTTATTTGTAACCTAATTAGTTTAGGTTAAGCCTTTCATTTTTAGTTGTTTCTTTTTTCTTTTGTTTGTAACTTAATTAATTTTAGGTTTGGATAGTTCTTTTTGGCCCATCTTTTAATTAGCCCATTTCATTTAATAAGTTATTAACTAATTAGGTCTAGATTTTAATTAATTAAAATGCATTTTAGGCCTAGAATTAATTAGAAATTAGGTTAGAAATAACTTCAGCCCATTTAGTTAATTAAATATAGGCCCACCTAAGTTAATTAAAAGTAATTTAAACTTAGCCCATCAAATTAAAGCATTTTTCATAATTTGTACATTTATGCCCATTTTTAGAATTAAAATAAATAGACTTAGGATCATTAATTAAAATTGAATAGAAATTAGGTCCATTAATCTTCAGGATCACTTGTAAATTAAAACATATAGATTTAGCCCATTTAATTAAAATCAATGTAGATTAGACTAACTTAGGGATTATAAACTTAAATGAATGCATTGTTTACATGTTTTTTTTATGACTAGTTTGCCTGGAGTTAATTGTTTAAATAAGAGTTTGTATGAAATTGTGTGTAAATAGAGAATAAGATAGTAATTCATAAAGTAATTCTAAATGAACATGAGATTGAAAGAAGTTAGTATTCCGTATCTAGAATCTCCTAGTTGTGGTGCTAGCTTTCTTTTAGAGAATCGAGTACCACCACTTTCGATTTGTCCCAATGATTTACCCTGGTTAGAAACTCCTCATCTCCATACTATGTCTTTGTGACAGTGGTTAGTGTATTTTTTAGAGCACTGAGCTTAAACAATGTCACAGTTGCTAAAATCTTAGACACAGGCTAAACCCTACTGTCTACAGGTACCCTCATCGTAAGGCACAATGTGGGGACACTAATCAGGCCTTTCCTATGTAGTAGGCCTGGGATGAGGGGCTAGTGCCTAAGAATGAAAATTAAGTTAGGAAATAGTATCCATAAACATAAATGTGAAATAATATGTTTAATAGAATTGTATGCTTACTTAAGGTGCAGGTGTAGGTAGATGCACCCTCTATAGGAGATGAGCTCATGTGAAATCCACATATCAAGACTTCCTCCTCTCATAATAATCTGCAACATCATCTCCCTATAGAGCTTGATTAAGCTCATCTCCCTCTAACTTGTATGCATAGAAAATATATTGGGGAGGAGCGAGGGGTGGTCATCTCACTCGAGCGCCTATCCACCACTAGTGTACCCTCTTGTTGAGGTACCAGACTTTGCAGTCTAGTCCTTAGAGTAGTACCCTCCTCTTGAATAGTGGAATGAGTGGACCATGGCCTGTGGACCCCATAAATTTAGGCATAACTATGAAAATAAACCAATAAGTGAATGAATTTGATTAACAAATGTGTTACTAATTATAATTATGTTTATAGGTACCTACCTCACCATTTGTAAGAGTGTTCAGTCACTTATAATGAATATGCACATGAGAAATTGGCCTCCTCCAAGCACGATTGGAGCCCCATCTTGCCATAATAGGAAAAGGAATGTCACGAACATAAGTAATCCCTATAATCAGCTCTAGCTCTAGAGTCCAATCCTATAAGAGAAAGGAAGAATTATTAACAAATAATGATAATAGTACTTGAGATGGAACCTAATAGTAAAAGAGGAGGGAAGTACTAGAATGGCACACCAGAAACCATAAAGCCTCTTGGCTCTATGTACCAACTCATCCATACTTTTGTATATATAGGCTAGAGCATAACTGCCCCAGTCATATGAAGCCACTAGGTCTAGATCACTTAAGGGCATCAGAATAGAATTGGCAATGTCCAAAAAAAGAGTGGTACTTAGTAAGTAAACTAGGAATATGCTCACTACTTGATTAATCCGACGACGTGTGGTAGCTGCCTCAACTCTAGCACGGGTATACAAGCTTTTGATGGAATTAAGCTTCATTGCGTATGTCCTATTCATATATGGGACCATGCTAGGTAAATGCTTAATAAAGGCAAGACGGTATGGAGATAGGTGATGAAGACTCGCATCAAGAGGAACAGAATCCCCTGTGTAAGCAATACTAATGATAGTAGCAAAAGCAAATGGATTAAGTGTAAACTCCTCAAAAGGAAGGTGGAATGTGTGAGTAGTGTTGGATCATCTCTCTATCAGAGCATGTAGAGGTTGGTAGTTTGTACACCCCTGCTGTGCTGAAAGTATGAGAATGAAATAAAAAAAATTCAGTATCATGGATACGAGTCTTGAACGTATCCATGAGCTCATCATACCAGATGTGGGCATTGTTGAAGTTCCCAGCACCCTTGAGGGTGTGGGCATCGAGCTATAAGAACAAAACAGGGAGTTGAATTACCATTTTATATGAATGAAGTCATTTTTTTTATTCAGAATTCTTAATAAAGTGAACACCTTTAAGATAGAGGTAATCGCCTCTCTATAAACACTTAGACATGAAGAGGCAACTACCTCTTTATGATGAAGCGATCACCTTATCAAAGAGGCAATCACCCCATTGAAGAGGTAATGCCTTTTTATGTCAGTGATCTAACAGAATGATTCAATTTTTATAATTTCATTGAAATCAACTTTCTTTTGGTTAAAGTGATAAACATGCATCTATAAATAGTAACCAGATATGATAAAGAGATAAACATGCATTTATAAATAGTAACCCTATGTTATTTAGTATTATTTACAAGAAAAATAAAAGAAATTAGATACTAACCTCTCATGTAGCTAATTCGCAGATATGGGATCACATGTCTATGAAAAGAGGGATCTCATCTCCAATGTTGAGACTAAAATTGCACACAAGATGCACTATAGGTGGTACTAGGTCCTATTCTAGAAGATCTATGGTCCGAACAACGCCCATAATAGAGGAAGCTTTAAAAAGTGAAAAGATGAGAAAAGAGAAAAGGAGAGTTTAAAAGCAAAAAAAGTGGAAAGTGAATTTAAAAAGAATGAAAAAGAGATTATATATAAAAGCAAAAGGGTAAAAGAGGAAGACGTGTTGAAATAAAGAAAAGGAAGAAAGAGGGTGAAGCCAATTAGATGAAAAGAACACAAGTTGGCCCATCAAAAATATATTCCTTAATAGAGTAAAAAAAAGATAAAAGTTGAAAAGTGAAAAATTTTTATTTCACTTCTTAGGTGTAGCTCGAAATCGATGTTGGAGAATTGAATATATTTTTATTGAAGCATCAACAACAAGAAGTGATTGGTTGGGTAATGAATTCCTAAAGTTCACATCATTATGAGGAATGTTTGGTCGGGTTTGAATCCCCAATGTGCATCTTCCTTTTAATAAGTGTCTGGTCAGGTTTGAAACCTTGAAGTGCACATCACAAAGAGCATTTAGTCAAGTTTGAATCCTTAAAGTGCTTATCATAAGGAATGTCTAGTTAGGTTTGAATCCTCGAAGTGCATCTTCCTTTCTAAATGGGTGCTTGGTTGGGTTTGAATCCCCGAAATGCATGTTACAAGAGGTGTCTAGTCGGATTTGAATCCCTGAACTACATCTTCCTTTATTGAGTGAATTCTCAAGCCAGGAAAACTTTGGAATCATGCAAAACTATAATTAGTAACTGATAACATGGTTACGTTTTCATCTATCTTCTATTGAGTGACTTCTTGAGCTAGGAAAACTTAAGAATCACCCAAAATAATAATGAGTAACTGATCGGGCCACGAAAACTTGAGGAACACAGTTATGTTTTCATATGTCTTCTATTGAGTAACTTCTCGAGCCAAGAAAACTTAGGAATCACATAAAACTATAATGAGTAAATGATCGAGCTAGTAAAACCTGAGGAACACAGTTACATTTTCATCTGTCTTCTATTGAGTGACTTTTGAGCTAGGAAAACTTGGGAATCATGCCAAAATATAATGACTGGCTGATCAGGCTAGGAAAACTCAAAGATCACAATCATATTTGGAGTAAAAGTTTGACCTCTCGGGCTTGAATTCCTAAGGCTGACGGCCTGAGTAAAGCTTGAAGGTCAGGTATGTCATTCTTATCCTTTAATGCTTTTGAGTCTATGTTGCTTATTCAAAAAATTTATTTTAAAAAATTTATTTTTTTTAAAAACCAAAGGGGGAAACTATGGACAACTACAGTTTGATCGGCCTGCAACGAAAGCATGATGAAAGTATGAGTTTTTAATGCAAAGGAAGCTTGAAACCTCTTTAAAATAGACTCGAAAGCCCAAAGCACCAAATTTAAGCCCAAAAACTAAATTCAAGCCCAAACACCCAGCCTAACCCTAAAATTGAGCCTCTAAGCCCAAGCCCATTGCCTTTTGGCCTAAAGGCCCAAACCTAGCATGGGTAAAGAGGATATCACCTCAACGAAGAGGCATTGCCTCTTTATCCTAGGCATCAGTGAGGCACTACCTCTTTGCCTCTTCACAGCCACTCTCTATAGCATTTAATGCCATTAATGGCAGTAGTTGAGGCATACTTGCCTCTAATTTTGGGCATTTTTAGATGTAAAAGAAAGGAAAAAAAGCAAAAAAAAAGAGAAAAAAGCATAGGGAATGATGAAAAGGATTAGGAGAGGGTAAGAGTGAGTTTTTTAGGAATTGGAAAAGATGAAAGGGGAAGAGGCTTAAAAGGAAGAGTGTGGGCAAAGGAGAGGGGGGCTAGACTTTTGGTCTTTAAAAAAAAAGGAGAGAGGACATTTTGGAAAGAGAACAGAAAATAGAGAAAAAATAAGGAGAAAAAAAGAGAAAAAGAAGATGAAGAGGGGGATTTTTGAGCTAAAAGACTTGATTTTCTTGAGAAGGAAGAGGACTCTCTTGCAATCAAAGCATTCAAACCAATAAACCAAGCTTTAAGGGCTTAGTTAGGAGCATCAACTCATCTAAACTAATTAGAATTCCTATTTCTTTATTTCATTAAAAGCTTTTGATTTATTACTCTCTTACTTGTTTTCTTGGGTTTTATTACTTGTTTAAGGTCATATGGAAGCATGAATATGTGAAACATTGAGTGTTAATTATTAATCTTTATGTATTTGTATTAGTCTTTACTTGTTTGTCATGATTTTGAAGTTTCTTAGAGGTTAAAAAGTGTATCCTATTTTTGGGTCTGTTGAAGAGGTGACTTCTCTTCATAAAGGTGTCAGCACTTCTTTTTGTGGCAATCTAAGATAGCCTCCTAGTTAGGAGGTGATGCCTCTTTGAAGAGGCATTGCTACTTTATCAGGATCCTGCATGATTATGCTTTGGTCTTTAATGCTTATTTTGTATATTTTGCATGATTCTTATGTTTGTCTTATTATATATCTTGATTTTATACATGATTACTGTGTTGTTTAATATTGTTATTGTATACTATTGTTATGTTATTTATAGACTATTTTGTGATTTTATTTTCGTTTCCTATGAATATTATTTGTTATTTTGTAGATAATATTATTGTTTGCGAGAAAATACTAATTTTTACTGTTTGTAGGCATTATTTGGTGATTTTCAATCATCAAATAGTTAATCTATTAATTAGTACTTGAGAGTTTTTATTTGTCTAATTAATTAGCTTATTTTTGGTTTATTTTCTATTTATTTTATGTTTGTTTGAACAAAGTATTGTAATCCCTAATCCTTTTCTGCATTCATTTGGAATGTGAGGTTGTAAATTATTATTATTTATTTTATTTATATTGAATGTCGAGCTATAATCATGAAAATGGAACTAATGTGCAAACTTAGACTAAAATATAAAATTAGAAATGATTGTGATCCATATTAAAATAAGGAAATAATTAAATAGTCAAAGGTAATAAAATAAAAAACACACATGGAGGCCAATCGCTAGGTTGGGTGGGCATTCCAAAAGCCTATACCAAGTTTCTAAACCCCGATCTCTGATGATAGTTTTTGGGAACCTCAATGGAATCTAGTTATTATACAGTGTGTCCCAACTTTTATCCTTATGGAAAATCCATCTCCATCTTAGTCCATAAGCCCATTTTGTATTTTCTAGTAAGCCCTGAGCTCATACAGTGCTGTGGTCACCAAATACTTGGGTCCATGCATAACCCTGCAGCTCACAGTACTTTTGCAACATAGAAGGGGGAGATAATATAAATTTTAAATGTTAGGTTCTAAGGAATATAATATAGAAAACCACATGAAGCAAATTGTAATTCACCCTTATTTAAAGGGACACCAAATTTACAATTTTGTCCTAGATTATGAGCAATTGATCAGGGCTAGTTTGGTCAATGAAACTATATTCTTTTTTCCTCATATTCTATTTGCCTTATAATTTTTATATCATGAATCCCTATTCATATTGCAATATGAACTAAGGGTCATTACATGTGCAAGATAAAAAAATGTGCAATTTTTTTCTACATTAAATGTGGTTTTTTTAAAATGAACATGTAAGTGAAGATCAATGAGCCTGTTGTAGGTTCATTGACCTTTACCTGTAGGTTTAATGAACATGAGGTGAAGATCAATAAAGTTGTAGTAGGTTCATTGATCTTTACTTGTATGTTCATTGACCTCCACTTGTAGGCTTATTGACATTCACCTACAAGTTCACTTTTAATCTCCTTAAAAAATTAAAAAGTATTTTTTTAATTAATAAAAAATGAACCTCTACATTACAACTAATGAATTCATATGCACAAATAAAATAAATAAAACAAAAATAATTTTTAGTTAAAATCCAATCTAAATAAATTAAAAAAGACAAAGAAGAAGTAACTGTTGAATTTTAAAAGAATTGATGTGTAACTTTTGAAAATTTTGCCTCTTTGGCTCAAATTATAATTATAGGTTTTGAAGTACTTGAGAGATACCCTTCTCTTAGGAAGAAGAAGAATAATAATAACAAGAAAAATCCAAAAAAAAAAACAAAGTGCAAAAAAAGTACAGAAAAAAGAAGGAAGGGATGGTAATTGGTGAAGAGGAAAGGTCAGGAAAAGAGAGGAAGTGTGAGAAAAAAAGGAGAGGAAGTGTTAGAAAAAGGAGAAAAAGTGTTAAAAAAAGGACTTCACTTTTGTAATGGACCCTTAGTCCATAATGTAATATAGATAGGGGTCCATAATATAATTTGTGTTCATCTTACTGTTGGATCATATGGAACCCATATGCAAGATTGAGCCCAACTTGAAACATGAAGATTCAATGTTTAAATCACTTATTGTTGGGGCATATTATATTATGGAACCTTAAATATTGCAATATGGACCAAGGTGCACCACACACGTGAACTAAAAGAACATGTATTTTTTTTATATTAGTTATAACTACAAGTTCATTAATTTATGCATATATATTCATTAGTTGTAATGTAGAGGTTCATTTGTTATAAACTGGAGGTTCATCATAATTTTATATAATGTTCATGAAATTCATAAGGTGCAAATTATTGGTTTATTAGTTTGTATATATAGGTTCATCAGTTTAAATTCAGATATTCATTTGTTATAAAATGGAAGTTCATATAGGTTCATTTTGTTTTTGTTTGTTTAGTTTTTCAGTACAAGATCAGTAAAATGCGCATGTAAGTTCATTTATTATAGAGTAGAGGTTCATATAGGTTCATTCTATCTTTTTCTTTTTTTTTTTTAGTTTGGTTATAAAGTACTAGTTCATTACTTTTTGCACATTGGTTTATTAGTTGAAATTTGTAGGTTCATGGTAATTTAATATATTGTTTGTCAAATTCATTAGTTTGTTGGTTTGGTTATAAATTACAGGTTCATTACTTTAAACATATAAGTTCATTTTTTGTAACATGTAGGTTCATTATGTTTTTATGTGCATAATTTTTTAATTTTGTTTTTATTTATTTTTTTGTTAATAATGTAGATAATGCTTCTGTTGATGATTTATTGGAACTGTCTGTGAATTATGGTGAAGAGGCTTATGTTTTATATAATGACTATACTTTTAGAATGGGTTTTAGCATTAGAAAGAGTAAGTAAATATATACAGTTAGCAGCAAAACACTGTTAAGAAAAAGATTTTATTGCTTAAAGGCTAGAGAGATAAATATCAATAACTGTGTTTGATAAGTTTTTGAGCTTAGAAAGGAAGCTGAGAGTCATGTGTTCGATAAGTTAATTGTCATTAATTTAATAATATGTGCGTTTTGATGCTTGTCACATTTTTTTATGGACCCTTAGTCCATGTTGCAATATGGATGGGAGTCCATAGTATAATAATTCTATTATTGATGTAAACAACTATAGTTATTAACAATTCAATTCTATTAAATTTTGTATATATATATATATATATATATATATATATATATATATATTAAGAACATGTATATTTAGATAAAGTTAGCTCTTTTACATTTACTATGGGGGAGAAGATCATTCATATTAAAGAAGTTATTATTGAAGACTTTAAAAGGTAATAGATAATTAAGAAATACCTAAAGTTTAAAAAAGATCAAATCTACAAGTTTAATAAATTTAATATGTGTTTGGTCCAAATCCAAAATTTTGGCCCATAGACAAATTGCAAAGCCTAACCTAAGTCTTGAGGAAGAAGGAATTAAAAGCTATTAAAATTTTCCAGAATTAGCATTACAATTAAGGAGAAAAGGACTAAGATGTTAAGGTAAAACATGCATGAAGATTTTGGAATTATGTTGTGGAGCTAAAAACTTAAGGAAGAGTATGCATTAGTTGAAGAGTTAATGGCAAGTAATTGTTAGATTTAATTGAGGAAGATAGATGGAAAATTTGGATATAAAACCAAGAAAGAGTAGCATAGATAGAATTATTAACATCATTAACAAACACAACTCAACAACACAAACAAATCACAAACAATATTTATTCTTTAGCAAGTTTTATTCTTATTTTATCATAAATATACAAATATTTCATGCATGTATTAGTTAATGTTTATCAATCAATCAATATATGAATTTTCCCTATAAGACTTTTACATGCTCACATGGAACACATGATGGATCTTGATGCCTTATGGAAGCTCCATTTTATAAGCTACCTTACTTACACACTTAATGATGGTCAATGGTCCATCGTATCTCCTTTTGAGGCCATAGTGAAGTCCATAAGCTTTACCATGCATATTAAGCACTTTATCCTCTTCTTTGGACTCCACGAGCCTTCTTTTCTTATCTGGTCACTTCTTCATTCTCTTTATAATACTAATGTTTCAAAAATATTATTTGATTAGTATTTATAATGGTCCAATATCATTTGATTATTCCCCTAATCTCACTATCTAATTGTATGACAAAAATATTCTAAATAATCTCATTTTACAAATAAAATTCATAATTGTAAAATAATGGCCAAATCTATCCTAGTTGTGCTTTAATTTATAAAGTCCATTATAAAGTCTTAATCATTGCATTTGCATTAAAATCCCTTTTGTATAGTAAAGAAAAGGTGAAAAAATGCTTCTATAAACAAATTTTAGTGGAGCTAATACTATTATTTCTAGATTTATCAAATATAATGAAGTCTCTCTTCCAAACAAGTGGAGCAACCAAACTAAGGCCTAAATCATCTCTTGACACAACCATTTATCTTAAAGAAATTTACCAAATTTTCAATGGTGATGTTAAACTTTCTTTTGCAAGAATTTTTTTTTTTTAGTTCAAATACATCTGAAGGTGCAAGCTGATTTGAAAGCCTAATAAAAATAGGAAGAATCTCTAAAGCACCATCTATCATACAGCTTTCTTGCAATCCTAGACATTTTTTATTCTTCTAAGGTCTAATTTTCAAACAATACATTATTCTACCAATATTCTAAGATCAATATACACTGAAATAAGAACTAAACAAAAACTTAAAACTTTACCTTCCATGTTACTTACTTTTTCTTTCAACTAAAAATATTGTTAATGAATTGAACATCATTAAAGAGGAATTTAAATTAAATAAACAATATTAGCATAATGATTTTTATGCATCATATAATTTAAAAAATAGATAGATGTACTTCCTATCAAATCCCTTTATTTAAAAACTACCCTCTAAAATCTGAAAATGATGAGCCTTAACAAATTAATGAAATTGCTATAGTTTTAGATTTAAAAATTGAAATAGAAAAACATTTACATGTTCTCATAAAAAGCCATAATTTCTCTTTGAAGTCATTAAAAATTTAGAATCTAAAGCTTTAAAAAAAGATTACCTTATAGAACATAAACAATCTCTAAGTGGACCATCAAAATCCACTTATACCCCTCATCATAGAGCTAAAACTTACAGTCTCACCTCAATCTTGGAAAAAGAAAAGAAAACTAAAAAAATAAACAATAACTAGTCAAGAACTACAAGTAGAGATAAAAAAAATTAAACAAGAATTAAAACAATTGAAAAAAATAGTTTGATGATTCTATACTTTTATAAATTCTTCTCTCAAAGGAAAATTTTGATTCAAAGTTAGAAGATAAAGAGAATACTTCTTTGCATGTTGTAAGTATTTAACAAGCCCTAAAGAGTTTTTCTTTTTATCCTCCACTAGGTAACATCACAAATATACTTGGTTAAGATAACAATTGTCTGATAGGAATCGACTATGCTACTTAGACATTAAATACTAAGTAGGGAAAATTTTAAAATTTTGATTAACTTAACCCTTGATCTCATCAAGAATTCTAATCCTTAGGATCCAATATGCAATTTAACATATAACTAATAAACATCAACATGTATAAATACAAAACTTATGAAATCTAAGTTACGGAATACTTATAATCTCCCAAGTGTTTGTTGTATACCATAATTAATCAACTGAAATGGTTGGCTCCTTTGATTTAACTCTTGAAGTAACTCTTCAAGTCTCCCAATTGTGAGGCCTTTAGCTTGAAACACCAAGCTTCATCAAATCTCCTTCTTTTCTTGATCAAGTAGTAGCAAGAACCCTCTCTCAATAACCATTATGATACATGCACTAGATGATCCTTATGCAAGAACTCTTGAGTTTTGTATATATGTGTTTCTTTTCTTTTTGTCTATTGTGTCTTTACATTTTTTTTACCTTAATACTCATCTATTATCTTCTTACCAATTAATATCTATTAACCCTTAGAGATAGATAAACATAATAAGCTATGAGTGTAAAAAAAAGGAGGCTCCAAGTCACATGACCTATTAGATCATATTCATCCACTTAGCAAACATATATGCACTAATGTAGGATGATGACAAATTTCATTAAGAATTATGTAGAAAATATATCCCATATAATTCTCTACATCCATTGTCACAATGCCCATATGATGTCATCTTTAATGTAGTCAAAGACAACAATGACATATAAGACAAATTTGACTACATTTAGTTAACAAACATGGGCTTGGTTATTGGATCAACTATTGGTCCTAGCCCAATCCATTAATCAAATGAGTTTAAAAAAGATTCATGGGCTTTGGATTAATCTTTGGTCCAAAACTCTTTGGGGCCTACGTCTATACACTTGGGCCATTAATCCAAATCCAATTGAAACAACATATATCTATTATTAATTTAATATGTTAATTAATATCTCATATTAATTAAGCACAAATTAATAATTAAACCCTTCTTTGAAATTAGATTTCATGATATGCTAGAATCATTGCTTTAAGCAAAAATCCAATTTCATTAATCTTAATTAATTGATTAAACTCTTTAATCAATAATTAGATTAATATAAATAGAGATTTAAACCTTTTAGGTGTGACTCACTAGGTTCATGTCTAATTAGTAATAAGAAGATAATATCAACACTTGATATTATTTGAAACTCCTTTCAAGTCTAAATATGAAAATCCCAATTATTCATATTTAGTTTTTATAAGTTGTGAGAGACCCCTAGCATTGATATCATAACTACCCAATTAGATATGAATGTATTTATTAAATCACATGAACCCTTTTAGTCATAATTACCGTGCACTAAAATTCCTTCATTAAAAGATCCCAATATAGCCTAGAGTCAAAGATAAGTCAAACTCTAATAGGTATATCATATTATCTAATCTCAAGTTTTATCTCTTGAAGAAACACAATAAATACTAGAAACTCTTTCTAGAACTGAAACTCTTTTAGATTGTTATGTTTGTCCTGGATAGGAACTCTTTCATTAAGAAAAGACTTAGATAGCATAGGATCTTATCCCAGTTCACTCTAAGTAATGAATCATATCTTAGTCAAACACTCATCCCTACATTTAACTAACTAGAGCCACCACACACCATATACCTATGTGTGAGTAACACAAGTATGTAAGTGGTAACAAACTCTAACCACTTAAATGTTAATGACTGTGTCACCTCAAGTTAAAGGAATATATGCACCATTATGACCTAGATTGTGATTGTTGACCTTTAGTGAATATCCATGCAATCACATATCTAATGTCACTATTCGATCCACCCGTCAGATGAGTATCCATATGTCTATCATGATATCTCATATCAAGTAGCATAAGATTCACTACCTCCCACTATTAGTATCATATACTAATCAAGGAAAATAGACAGAGCTGATAGTCTAATTAATATTACCCAAATATTAATTATATGACTATAAACATTTTATAACATATGTACTAAATAAATTTATAGCTGATATTATCAAGTCTTGATAATGACCTTAGTTCCTTTGCCAAAATAATGGCTCCATTGTTGTTGCAATAAAGAGGAATCGGGGACTCATTGGAAGGAACAACTTCTAGTTCAGTAATGAACTTTTTAATCCAAATAGCTTTTTTAGCGGCATCTGATGCAACTATATACTCAATTTTTATAGTGGAATCAATAGTGACACCTTGCTTGGAACTCTTATAGCTCACTACACCACCATTATAAATAAAATAAACCTAGAGATAGACTTTCTAGGATTCATATCTGATTAAAAATTAGAATATGTGAAACCATCTATTTGTAGATCACCTCTTCTTTAAATTAAAACTAAATCTTTAGTCATTCTCAAGCACTTAAAGATTGCCTTAATAGCTATCCATTATTCCAAACTTGGATTAGATTAAAACCTACTAGTCACACTAACATCATTGGAAATATCAAGCCTTGTATATAACATAGCATACATTAAGCTTCCTATAGCCGAAGCATAAGGAACTTTAGCCATTTTCTCTATTTCCTTGGGTGTCTTAAATGACGTATCTTTAGATAAATAGACACCATACCTAAATGGTAACAATCCTCTCTTGGAATTAAGCATGTTGAACCTTCTCAACACCTTTTCTAAGTAAAGACTTTGGGATAAACTTATCATTCTTTTCGATCTATCTCTATAGACTCGAATGCCAAAAATATAGGTATCTTCCCCTAAGTCTTTAATGGAGAAAGATTTACATAGCCATAGTTTCACATTTGTAAGCATGCCAACATTATTGCCAATTAATAAAATATCATCCATATATAATGCTAGGAAAGTAAGTTGGCTCCCACTAATCTTCTTATACACACAAGGCTTATCTTAATTTTTTATTAAACCAAATGACTATATGGCTTCATCAAAATGATGACTCTAACTCATTAAAGTTTGTTTTAGACCATAAATAGATCTATTAAGCTTGTACACTTTAGAACTTTCTTTAAATTCATAACCTTTAGGGTGTTCCATATAAATCTCTTCCTTAACATAACCATTAAGAAAAGTAGTTTTGACATCCATTTGCCAAATCTCATAGTCATAGTGTGCAGCAATGGCAAGAAGTATCCAAATGGATTTAAGCATGGTTACCAGTAAGAAGGTCTCCTTATAATCGACCCCTTACCTTTAGCTAAACCCTTTTGCTATAAGCCTTGCTTTGTAGGTATCAACCTTTCCATCTACACTAATCTTTCTCTTGAAGATCCATTTATAACCTATAGGTACGATAGCTTCAGGTGGATCAATAAGTGTCCAGACTTGGTTTGCTTACATGGAATCCATTTTGGATTTCATTGCTTTAAGCCATTTAAAAGAATCTTTATCTAATAAATCCTCTTCAAATGTTGTAAGATCATCATCATGATTGTTTTCTTTATGCATATCCAACTCTTGCATATCATACAAAAAATCATATCTCTTTAGTGGATGAGATACCTTACCTGACTTTCTAGGAGTTGATGTGATGATATTTTCAATGGGATTAGACTCTTGGGATTGATCTATATCCATTTGATCAACTTGATTGGCATCATTAGAAGACTCCTCTTCTAATGCTATCTTCCTTCCTCTACCACATTCTTGAAGAAACTCTTTCTTAAGAAATATGGCATCTCTACTTATAATAACAACTTGTTCAATAGGAAGATATAAATAATACCCTACACTATCTTTAGGATATCCAATAAATCTTCCTTGAATTGACCTTGCATCTAATTTATCTATTTTTAACCTTTTGATGTAGGCTAGGCATCCCCAAATCTTAACATGCTTGAGATTTGGTGCCTTACCATGCCATATCTCATATAGTGTGGTAGAAATAGACTTAGATGGAACATGCTTTAATATGTAAATGACAGCTTGCAATGCAAAACCCCAAAAGAAAGTAGGCAAATCTATATAACTCATCATTGATCAAACCATATCCAATAGATTTTGATTCCACCTTTTAGAAAAACCATTGAGTTGAGGTATTCCAGGTGGAGTTAGTTGTGATATAATGCCATGTTCCTTAAGGAACCCCATGAACTAGGTACTTAAGTATTCACCTCCTTGATCCGATCGAAGGATTTTAATACTTTTCCCCATTTAGTTCTCTACTTAGACCTGGTATTCCTTAAACTTTTCAAAGGATTCACTTTTATGTTTCATAAAATACAAGTGTCCAAACCTTGATAGATCATCTATAAAGGTAATAAAGTAGTAGAACTTGCCTTTTGCCATTTGGTTGAATGGACCACATACATCATTATGTACGATTTCCAAAATTTCTTTAGCTCTTTCCCTTTGTCTAACAAATGGTGACTGGGTCATCTTGCCTTAGATACAAGCCTCATAAGTCAAATTGGATGCAAATTCAAGATTACTTAAGATTCCCATCCTTTCCAACTTTGTGATTCTTTCATCCATAATGTGACCTAACCGCAAGTGCCATAGATATTTTAGATTAGAGGCATTATTAAATATCATTGAATTCATAAAATTTATATTGGATGGATAATGATTGTTATTGGATTTATTATCAATATAATAAAGACCATGTAATAAATAACCCATGCCATCTATCTCATTATCAAAATAGATAGTACATACATCTCTATCAAATAAAAATTTATAGCCTTTTTTAGTTAAACTAGAAATAAAGATAACATTTCTATAAGCATTAGGTACATATAAAAAATTTTTCAATAACAAAACATGGTTGTATAAGTCAATAGAGGTGGTTCCCATAGCTTTAGCAGTAGCACTTGCTCCAACTTTAAGCTTTAAAGTCACCTTATTTGACTCTAACCATCTTTCACTTACTAGATCCTACAAGGAAGAACATATGTGAGAACTAGCATTGGTATCCAATACCCATGCCTTAGATGAGCTCTTAGAACATTTAGAAATAAATAAATTAGAGAAAGTCTCACTTTCTCCATTCTTGTCCTTTCTTTTAGTTTGAAGAGACTTATGGAACTTTGGATAATTTTTTTCCAATGTCCCTCTCCATCATAAAAGAAACACTTTCCTTTATTGGTGCTCTCAATGTTCTCTTTACCTGTATTCTTTTTCACACCTCCAAAGCTTTAGGAACTATTCCCTTAGCTTTCTTACTTTTGTTGCCCTTACTCTTCTTAGTCCTACTAGAAGAGGCAACTAAAGCTACATCCTTCCCTTTCTCATTGTGAGTGGCCTTTTGGGCTATCACAAGAATGTTTGACATTCTTCATATTTAATAGTTCTGCAAGGGTACACTAAATCTTATTCATATGGAAATTTGTAATAGATTACCCAAATGAGTCCAAAGGGATTGTAAGATCAAATATGTTTAAAGTTGAGCATCCATCGTGAAATCTAGACTCTTAAGTTCCTCAATGGAATGAATAATAGAATTCACATGTGCTCCAACATCATCACCTTCCTTCATTTTAGCATGAAAAGCTTCTAAGATATCTCATATCTAGCAGTCCTAATTTATTCACTAAACAACTCTTGTAGTTGAAGTAGGATTTCCATTTCATTAGCGTACTTCTCATGTGGCCTATGAATTTCATTGCTCAAAGAAGCCCACATAATCCAATATGCTTACATATCATCATCTTTCCATTTTACAAGAGTGTCATGTTCCTCTTGGGAAACATTATGTGGAAGGAGTTTGGGAGGACTTTATTCCAAAACATACAATATGCGTTCAAAGGCCAAAACAACTTTAAGATTATGAAGCCAATCAACAAGATTAGGCCAGAGTCTATTTTTATCAAGAATGATGCTTAACGGGTTTAAGGATCTCATATTATCAAATTTCTGCAAAAGCATAGCAAGATTGATTAGTTCCATGACATTGTAATGATACCATTAGGTTTTGTCTTTAATTGTAATGGCCTCTCACTAATTTGGCAAATTCTACACTTCCAACGTAGAAAATAGAATCCCTTATTGGATGGATTTCTAGTGGGTAATGAAGTTTTTAATGAGTTACTAATATTCCTTTAGTACACATTGCCATTCTTGGAATATTAATTCTCATTAAGTGAATAACTCTTGTTCATCACATCTCATGTGAGATATCATTAATCTAGCTACTAATGTTATAGTCCTCAGGTACACATTGCCATTCTTGGCCTTTAGCATTAGTTAGGTCCTACCATTGGATTAGTGAAGTGTATAGAGTTGAACACTACATACCTCAATTATGCCTATTTGCCATTCTTATCTTGCAGAGTGTCTATACACCCACAATCATGCTTAACAATAACACTACATGAATCTTTTGGATCTCATATACATCCCTATGTATCCATAGCTAATGCAGAGAGTCCAAAACCATGCAAGTCATTACTCCAAGTGGGAGATCATTCTATATTTGTGCATTCATTATGCATGTTCAATGTATATATGTGATATATAAGTAAAAAAAATGTAATATGCATATGTGATATATGTACTTGGATGCAATAAAAAAATGCATATATGATATGTATATGAATGCCATGTGATGTATATATGTGAAATATGTAATATAAAATGGCTTAAGTGGGAGATCCATCAAGATGGAGGCAATGTAATTTATTCTAAGGGTTAGAATAAGTCCATTTCACAACTCTTATGATGTACAATAATTCCTTGGCATTCCAAGGTGAATATTGCATCCTAGTTATATGTAATTAACACTTAATTACATGATTAATAATAAAAAGAATAATTATTTTAATTACATGACTAATAATAAAAAGAATAATTATTACAAACTTAGGATGTAATATAAAGACCATGGTCATTCCTTGTATGTATGTCTAGCAAAAAAATACATTTAAAGGCCTTAAAGTATCCCAAGGAGGGATAAGGACATGACTCAACACATGCTGCCTCTGTCACGAGTCAGCATGCCCATGATGAATCATCATGATCACCCTCTGTAAAGAGTCGGCACACCCATGACGAGTCAGCATGGCCACCCTTTATCATGAGTTAGCACACCCGTGACAAGTTGGCATGGCCACGATCTTGCACACACTTAAGGCCATTTTACATATGTTTAGTCACAACACTTACAACTAACATCAATCTTAATCATAAAACTTGCAATTATGAACCAATATAGCATGTGTTAAGTGCAAAAAGGCACTATGATACCATTATTAGGAATTGATTATGCTACTTAGACATTAAATGCTAAGTATGGAAAATTTTAAAATTTTACTGAACATAACCCTTGATCTCATTAAGAATTCCAATCCCTAGGATCCAATTTGCAATTTAACATATAGTTAATATACATCAACATGTATAAATATAAAACTTAGGAAATCTAAGTTTCAGAACACTTACAATCTCCTAAGTGTTTGATGTGAACCATAATTAATCTACTTAAATGGTTGGCTTCTTTGATTCAACTCTTGAATCAACTCTTCTAGTCTCCTAATTATGAGACCTCTAGATTGAAACACCAAGTTTCAACAAATCTCCTTCTTCTTTTGATCAAGTCGTACTAAGAACCCTCTCTTAATAACCCTTGTGATACTTGCACTATATGATCCTTGCAAGAACTCTTGAGTTTTATATATATATGTTTCTTTTCTTTTTGTCTCTTGTATCTTTACACTTTCTCTAACTTAATAGTCATTTATTATCTTCTTACCAATTAATATCTACTAACCCTTAGAGATAGGCATGATAAGTTATGAGTTTAAAGAAAAAGAGGCTCCTAGTCACATGACCCATTAGATCATATTCGTCCACTTGGCATACATATAAGCACTAATATAGGATGATAACAAATTGCATTAAGAATTATGTACAAAATATATCATATATAATTATGTATATCCATTGTCATAATGTCCATGTGATGTCATCTTTAATGTAGCCAAAGACAATAATGTCAAATAAGATAAATTTGACTACATTTATTTAATAAACATAGGCTTGGTTATTGGATCAACTCTTGGTCCTAGCCTAATCCATTAATCAAATGGGTCTGAAGAAGATTCTTGGGCTTTAGATTAATCTTTGGTCCAAAACTCTTTTGGGCCTAAGTCCATATACTTAGGCCATTAATCCAAAACCAATAGAAACAACATATATCTATTATTAATTTAATATGTTAATTAATATCTCATATTAGTTAAGCATAAATTAATAATTAAACCCTTCTTTAAAATTAGATTTTATGATATGCTAAAATAATCACTTTAAGCAAAATCCAATTTCATTAATGTTAAATAATTGATTAAACTCTTTAATCAATAATTAGATTAATATAAATAAAGATTTGGTAAAACCTTTTAGGTGTGACTCACTAGGTTCATGTCTAATTGGCAGTAAGAAGATAATATCAACACTTGATATTATTTGAAACTCTTTTCAAGTTTAAATGTGAAAATCCCAATTATTCACATTTAGTTATGATAAGTTATGAGTGATCCCTACCATCCATATCACAACTACCCAATTAGATATGAATGTATTTATTAATTTGGTTATAATTACCATGCACTAAAATCCCTTCATTAAAAGATCCCAATATAGCCTAGAGTCAAGGATAAGTCAAACTCTAATAACTATATCATATTATCTCATCTCAAGTTCTATCTTTTGATAAAGCACAACAAATACTAAAAACTCTTTCTAGCACTAAAACTCTTTAAAACTGTTATATTTTTCCTAGCCAGGAACTCTTTCATCAAAAAAAGACTTAGATAGCATAGGATCTTATCTCGGTTCACTCCAAGTAATGAATCCCATCTTGGTCAAACACTCATCCCTACATTTAACTAACTAGAGCCACCGCACACCATATATTTAGTGATATGCACTAGGTCAATCATTTGATTATATATTGACTTTCTTATTTTATTAATAAAGGGGTATTTCATTATCATTTGATTTTATGATAATTATATGAATGGTTAATTCTTACTAAGGCCATCAAGTATGTGACTTGATAGTAAAACCCTTAGATTAAAATAAGAGTTCTATTCTAATTATCCCTAGCCATTTATTCATTATATAAATATTAAAGTATTAAGGCTAGTATTATGTTGACTGATGGTTATGTTTTACTAATCATGAATATGAGATATTCAGTCAACTCATAGGTAGATGATAAGAGATTATATACTGGATTGACCCACTATGAGAATACTGCTTAGAATCTTATCATAAGTATTTCTCATCATAGTAATTTTTTTCGGTCCTTTGACCTTGAAATCATCATGGATTTCTACATAGCTATTTTATGTTTTGACACATTCTAACATTGTCTTTAACCGGACGATTAAATAGGATCTTGTTGGATATGAAATTAGTTATATGAGGAATGTGAGTGATTCAGAAGGAATTTATCCCTCATTAATATGAGAAAGATATCTATGGGCCCCTTGATGAGATAGACTGAAGGAAAAATGCATGGCCATGTTGAAATGAATTGATAAAGAGTTATCATTTTCAGTCTACTTGGAATCAAGTCAGAATATTGAACTATATAAGGATGACATTCTATGCCTTGTGTTCAATTAAGATATCATGTGATAAAGGGACGATAAATTCACTGTAATTAGGTTATGTCGAATTATTGACTTCACATGACTTGGGTAATCATAATGTGTTGCTAGAGGCCACTTATGACTTGTAGACCTAAAAAGAGATTTAGGCCCACTGCCAATGTTATGTGAACCTACAAGGTCACACACTTAGAACAAGCCCAAAATGAATATGGGTTTAATAAGCCCAAAATAAAATCTATGAAAATAAATAATTAAAGTGTTTTATTTATTTATTTAAGATAAATGTTATTTTAAATAAATAAATAAAATATTATTTCTGATTTGTTTTTAAAAAAAATCAGAATATAATAAATAGAAAATTACCAAAAGCTCATTGGTAGGTGAAACCCTAATTTGGAGTCTATAAATATGTTATATTCTCTAGGGTTTAACACACGTGTTTCCTTGCCTCCAAAAATGGTTTTCTCTCTTCCTAGAAAACAAACATAGGGTTTTTCTTTTATTCTTGACTTGTGAGACAATCAAGAAAGTTGCTAGCACACACTCCAATTCATTTTATGAAGGGTTGTTCGTGTGGATACCTATAGAGGACGCATCATTTTGGAGACGTCTTAATCCGAACAACCAAAGTAAAAAGCTTAAGGTAAGGTGTCACCAGTGTGAACCTCGTCTCATCCTTCTAGAAAATCTTGCCTCTTCTACATTTTGGTGAGATTCTTGAAACCCTAGATTTAATCAAGTAGTCAAATTACATGGATCCAGGTTTAGGAACGTGATAAATTTTTAATTTTTTGCTGCGTTTGTATCACGAAACCTAACAATATACCCATGTGTGAGTAACACAAGTATGTAAGTGATAATAAACTCTAACCACTTAAATGTGGATAACCATGTCACCTCAGGTTAAAGGACTATATGCACCATTATGACCTAGATTGTGATCGTTGACCATAAGTAAATATCCATGCGATCACGTATCTAACGTCACTGTTTAATCCACCTATCACAGGAGCATCCACATGTCTATTCTAATATCTAATATCAAGTAGTATGAGACTCACTACCTCCCACTATTAGTATCACATACTAATCAAGGAAAATAGATAGAGGCGACAGTCTAATTAATATTACCTAAATATCAATTATATGACAATGAACATTTTATAGCATATGTACTAAATAAATTTGTAGATCATATTATCAACTCTTAATAATGAATATATTTAACATGATGCTAATGGATAAATATTTAATTAAATAAGCACTTTAAATAATAGAATATTCTTTTATTGCCGTTGGAATAATTTACAATGTCATTATACATTATGAGAATGGCACTAGGACACATCTATGCCAACATTGTCTTCTATTAAAATTTCAAACTAGACACTATAGCCCTTTATAATATAGGTACTGATCTAAATTATATCAGAAAAGGTTTAGTACCTAATAAATTTTTAAAAAAATTAAAGAATGACTTACATTACAAACAATGAACCACTTAAGATTAATAGTAAATTAAAAGCATTTATTTTTAATAATGATGTATAAATAAAACCCTAAATCATTGTTATGAAAGACAATATTTAGAACACCTTTTATTAATATAATAGCCTTTATAAAGTTATCCATATAGGTATTTCTATAAAAGTGAACTAAAAAAAGATTCTCCTGCCTTTATAAAAAATCAAAAATCTCAATCTCATTTGATAATACTCTACACATGAAACTAAGATAAATTATCTTATTAAAGTAATAAAAAAAATAGAGCCAATTCATTTTTGGAAAAATCACCAAACAATTGAAAGATTCTAAAATTAAAGATAAAGTGCTTAACATTTTAGCAAAACTGTGATAAGAAGTTTGTTTTGAATTGCCTATGGCTTATAAAATAAAAAAAAATTATGATAAATCTATAAAGATCTTAAATAAAGTAAACAAAATATTCTTAGGACATTACATCTCCTAAGGAACTATTACCATTATTGAAAGATCTTTGGCCTTTACATATGAATTTCTAAATAAAATTCATATAAAACTCAATTGAAAGGAATTTTAAAAGTTTAAACTATATGTTAGATTTTTATTTCAATGTTAATAGGCTTACTCAACAACTGCATGAAAGGCTTGAAAAGAATCTTTCATCTTCGATAAATGTACATATATCAATGGTTTGACATATTAAAAAATAAGTCTATTCACGAAATAATCATGTGGCATGGTGAAAGGTTTCTTATTGGTGTTTTCGACCCCCTTAGTCTCATATGTTTGAACATAGTAGACTCTTAAGCTTTTAAAATTGTTGAAACTAATGCTTTTGAAATTGATTATGAATGAACATTAAAGCAAATTAATGAAGAAAAAGAATATATAGTTCGATATGCATTAAAATACTAGAATAGAATACAACAAACTATTCCATCATTAAAGGAAATTCTTTCCATTCTTTTCTACATCTTAGAGTTTCAAAGTGATTAATTAAATAAAAATTTTCTTCTTCAAATTAATTGTAAATTTGCAAAAGAGGTTTGCAAAAGGATGTTAAAAATATTACATCAAAATAGATTTTTGTAAGATAGCAAATAATTTTAAGCATTTTTATTTTGATATTTAATATATTAAAGGAGAAAGAAACTTCATCCCAAATTATCTAACTGTGAATTTCTCTAAAACAAGCATAATAATTCCTAAGAAAACTAAAATGACCATTTAATACAACCATTTAATAAAAGTAAAGCCTAAAGAAAATAAATAATAAGCTCTTACTTATTCAGTATAATAAAAATTTAGAAAGACATCACTCAAAAATAATTAAAAACCTAATTACAAACACCTATCCAATACCAAACTTCTCTTTTATCTCCACAAAAAGAAAAATATGCTAAAAGCTGGATTTTCCAACTAACAGACCATTCAAATATGACATTAGCTCTCCAAGATAGATTCTTTGAAGAATCAGTTAAAGAACCAATCAAGCAAATCTCTAAAAGAAAAATAGGAAAAGAAATTATTTTATAAGATCCTGAAGCTCTTTCTTAAAAGAATTTGAAAGCATATATGAGAGTATTTCTCAAAATAGTTCCAAAAGATAAACTCAAAGTCTAAAATTTTTTTAAAATCTAAAACAAAATTTATTTAAAAAGAAAATTTTCAAAATATCATTAGTATTAAAGATGATTTTTATTCTGAAAATCCTTTAATTGCAATACAAAATATTTTTTTTCGAAATAGTATTATAAACCTCATGCTCTCTCAAAACATCTACTATATTATGAAAGAACATTAATAGACATTGAACTGGTCCAATTCAATCATTTCTCTATGAAAGAATTAAATTCACTTATTTATTTAATAGCCCAAATCTTGAAAGTCATACACTCAATGGACTAGGGCCAATATCTCTTAAGCCTAAAAATTCATAATCAACTTTAGGAAAATCCTTTATTTTAGACATGGATATATGTATTAGGATTATAAACAAGCATGATATTATGTTTTTTTTGGTATCCTAGTTTTTTTTAAACCACCTCAGGTATCCACTTATCTTTTTGGTTTGAAAATTGATGGAATTTGTATAGAGTTATACCTTAAATTTTAAAGCCTGAAGTCAAAGAAGGATACAAATTATTAACAAAATTCTACCCCAATTAATATGAGGATATGTTCTACCTACTATGTTTATTCTATATAAAGTTTTTTGTCCTTTAGGTGATAAATTGAAATTTTGACTATAGAGAGGACCCATATATGCACATTCCTATTCTTATATGAAGAATTAGTGTGAAATGGTAGGATAAATTTCAAAAGTCAAATTAAGCTTCTAGAAAGGCTATAAAAGAATGGCTAACTTGCAACCCTATGAAATCCATAGCAACATCAAGTACAAAATTCCTAGTAAATGAATCACTTGCAAGTACCCTCTTAGCTAACATAAAAATAAAAGAAGAGTATTTTTCTATTATGCAACAACTCCCTCAAATCTAGTACTAAAAATTCATGCCACGTTTGTAGGTACAATAAACAATTGAGAACTAAAGTTTTTTATTTCTTAAATTGAGAACTAAATGCAAATTAATGGACTTAAAAATTCATTAGCATTTCATTTATCAAAATAAATTTTGGTAATTTCTCACTTACCAAAATATTTTTGGCATATTCCACTTATTCCAATTCTGATTTTATTCAAATACAAATCAGAAATGATTTCCTATTGATTTAAGATAACCATTACCTTAAATAAATAAATAAATAAATATTTATTCTTTTATTTCCACAAAGCTTTATTAGGCTTGATAAACCCACATTCGTTTTGGGTCTATTATAAGTGTGTGACACTGTAGGTTCATATGATATAAGCAGTAGGCCTAAAATCCCTATTTAAGCAAATAAGTCATAAGTGGTCTCTAATAAAACATTATGACAACTCAAGTCATGTGAAGATCGATAATCTGATATAACCTAATTTACAATGAATATTGTAGTCCTTTTATCACATAATATTTTAATTGAATATAAGGCATAGTTTCTATCATCCTTATACATTTTAATTATGTTATTTCTTGATTTCAAGTAGACTGAGAATGATAACTCTTTATAAATTCACTTTAGCATGGCCATACATTTTCCTTAGTTTATCTTATCAAGGGGCCCATTGACATCTTACTTAGATAATATGAGGGTCAAATTCCTTCTCAATCACTCATATTCCTTACATAATTCATTTCATATCCATTTACAATCTATTTTATCATTTGGTTAAAGATAATGTTAGATTGTGTCAAAATACAAAATAGTTATATAGAAATCCATGGTGATTTCAAGGTTAGAGGACTAAATCAATATTACTATGATAAGAATTGCTTATGAAAATTATTTATATAATATTCTCATGATGGATCAATCTAGTACAATATTTTTCAAATAAGTACCTATGAGTTGACTTAATATTTGATATTTATGATTAGTAAAACATAATCATCAGTCAACACCATACTAGCCTTCATAATTTATAATGACTAAGGATAATTTGAATAGAACTTATATTTAATCTAAAGGTTTTACTATCAAGTCACATACTTAATGACCTTAGGAAGAATTGACTATTTAAGTAATTATCACAACAGAAAATGAAAATGCTTCTTTATTAATAAAATGATAAAGTTAAAACATGGTCATACATGATTGACCTAGTTGACCACATGATCAATGTGTTGATTAATCTTAAATTAACCTTAGTTTTTTTTACCTTAACAATCAATTTTTTTGCTAATATGTGTGTTTAAGTGCATACTTTAGTTAGAATCAAAACCATGCTCATTGGATGAAGTTATAGAGCTCAAAATATATCCAAAATATGAAGACAATAATGCTCACTAATGTCCTCATGATTGTTAGCATAACCATTAGCTTAAAGGAGTAAAATGGGGAAAAGGACTCAATGTGCAAGGGCCAGTGCTCATTACAATCATGAGTTGTACCCTCATAATTTTGAGTAGTATGTTCACAATCATGAGTAGACAAGTTGATTATGAACAAGTGAAATTCAAGTGGAGTTTTGAGGCAGTCCTCCTCATGATCATGAGTATGCTTGTGACCCCCTTTCTATAGCTTTCAATGACTAGTTTATACAAGCAATGACTATAATCTTAAGGGTCATGATTGTGAGCATACTCATCACGATTACAAGCATAAAATCTTGTAAAAAGCTAAATAATCATTTAAATGATAAGTGGAGCATGAATGTTAAGTCTCTAATAGCTAGTTTTCAACCTTAGCATTATAAACACCAATTATTTCAACATTTATGAGGTTGATGGACATACACATCAGTTGTTAAGAATTTATTATAAAGAATTAACCTTTGTAACTTTCAATGTTCTTTATATATATAACTCTTGAGTGTTGGGTGTGTGATTAGTGATAGACTTCTTTTACTCCTTTTTTTGGGTATAAGTTAAGGGTGGTGAGGATCTAGCTCACTAGAGGTTGAAGTGTTAACCTTACTAAAACAATTGGTTAGGAGGGTTAAAAATAAGTATTGGGTAAAAATCTTGTTGATTGATGTAAGGGTTTGAGTGTTAGCTTTAGAAAAATACTTTGTTATGAAGGTTGAGAGTGATTTTTGAAAACTCAAATTATAAAGGTTTAATGTTTAAACTTGAAAAACACTTATAACAATCTTGATGAATAAGTTTGAGTTTGAAAATTCTAGTTTAGGGATAAGTTAGGGGGGAGACGTATGATTTGTGAGTATCCTAATTCCCTAAAATTATTCGTGTTGCTCTTGTTCTTGTTCTTATTTTTATTCTTACTTGTGATCCTTTCATTTCCTTAATCATGTTTAAATTTCCTCTTAATTTTTAATATTTTCTTATTCTTACAAAACCCCTACTCACCCTACTCTAAAGCATTTTCAATTTATTTTACAAGGATCTTAAAGTAATTGTTTAAAGGTATATTGATGCCAAGAATCACAACCTTTTCGACCTTTTGCAAATTTATACCAAAGTGTAAAACTTGGCAAATCTAACCCAATTTCACAATTTTTTTTGCAATTTTAGCACAATTTCAATTTGATTAATATATGACATTTAAGGTGAAGTAGCTAATCTCTATTTTTATGAATTTCACATCCACATCATCTAAATACTAATTATAATAGTTAATTAGACTTCAATCTCAATAATTTAAGAAAATATAAAAATGGGAATAAAAAATTTATTTAACTTGTAAAGACTATATTCATCTCATTTCTTACCTATTTAAAGTCTTTATATGAATGTGAAACTGTAATAATATTTGTTATTTAATTCACCTAAAATGTCATGTATATATTTTATTTATTGATTCATGATCAAATCACAATTGTACTAAAATAGTAAATAATATGTTATATTGTGCTAAAATTACAAATAATATATCAAATTAGGCTAATTTTGCCAAATTTTAAAGTTTAGTACAAATATGCAAAACATCCAACAGGTTTTAATTTTTGGCACCAATAGTTCTTATTTAAAATATATTTAGAGATTTAAACTAAAATTGGATAAAATTAACACGACTTGCAAAATTTAAATATACTTTCTAAATGTTTATCTAAATGTTAAATAAATAAAATATTAAAATTAGAATGAACTATATGTAGGTTCAATATAGAATGGACTGGCAGAATGTCTTGAGAAGTGGAAAAATATATATTTTAATTTTATGCATATGTTATGTTTCAATAACATTTCTTTTGTTTTCAACCAATCAATAACATTTCTTATAAGATTAATAATAACATTAATTTTAAGTTGTGCATACAAAAAAGTTACATTTTAAATTTTAGTATGCATATATAGGTTAAAAAAAAATATTCTCAACAAAAGAATTACAAGCTTAACTTGAATTATTATTTAATGTATATGTATATCATAATATGAATAAAAGTAATAATTAGTTTAAAACATATTATTCAAGAAAACAAGTATAATTATATATTTAAATATTCTAAAAATAGATTTTAATTAATTATTTACTATTAATATTTAGAATTTTAAATTAAAATAGTCATGTTTGAATTTATAAAATTTTATCTCAACCAATCAAATCACATAAAAATAGTAATAAATTTTAAAATTTATAAAAACTACATAACGTACTATACAGTAAAATATGTGGGCGTTTTGTGTGTGGCTATAGAATTTCTGCTAACAAAAAGTCAAATAATTTAACTTGTTTATCATCAAGTTCAGGACGGAGGTGGAAGACTTCAAAAGCAAGATCTTGAAATTGTACGAGTGATGGTAGAAATTTGAATAAAAAATGCAATAATGATGTTCAAAAGGCAAAGTACTTTATTATCATAATAATATTATTATTGTTATTGTTTTTTAGTCAAACAATACTTAATTATCAAATATCAATTGTTATTATTGATTCATAGTCTAATGTTATTATTAAATAAAAAGAAAGAGTGACTATTTTACTATTTAGAAACTGATAAATCCACATAAAATTTTAAAAAAAAATTATAATAATTTGAAGTCAAGATTTTTTTTTATTTTATTTTTAAGGAAGCAAGCTATAACATTACCAAATATTAGGGGTAAAATATGGCGGGCACAAAGTCATTCAGCTTGAAATTTTTGTTCTAAAAAAGTCATTTATTTAGATTGAAATTATTGCAGTGATGGCTTACTGTGGCGTGAAATTCTAGTCTTTCCTTCGTCGCCCAGCCAACAGCAGGCTTTATTGACTAGCACTGATTTCCCTTTCTCAACTTCCACTAACTAAACTGCTTGTCTAGCGCTTATTTGTCTTTCCTTAATTTCCATTAACTAGTGCCCGCTGTTTTTACCATTTCCCGTTGAATATATATATATATATATATATATATATATATATATAAAGGTTGTATGAGACTCAAAAGGAAAAATCATCAATTATATCATAAATTTTAAGTAAATTATCAATTGAATCTTATTTTAAAAGTTATTTTATCTTGTTTTTTTAATTTTATAAATTGTATTAATTATATTCAATTTTATTTAAAGTAACTAATTATATTTTTTAAAATTACTTTTAAATTCTTATAAAATAAATTTGACATTATTAAATTTTTTTATCCTTTTGTTCCTACAACAAAAAAAAAATGGAAGAAAATGTTTTTGAATTCTAATTTTGTCATTCTTGACATAAATTTAAAAATTAATTTCTAAATATTTTTCATAAATTTTTAAATTTTCATTAAGAAATTTTAAATTTTAACTATTTAGAAATTTACTTCTCATCTCTTAACTACATTATTTAGAAATTTTCTTAATAGAGGTCAAACCCAAAAATTATTACATAAAAAATATTTGAGATAGTAAAAATGTTGGTCAAGAATATAAAAATTATTTAGTTTTTCTGAAAATACGAAAAAATTAAAAAAATTACAGTTTTATTATTATTTATATTGATAGTTAAAGTGTTTACTTTATCGATTCTTATTTTTATTAATATTAGTTTATATAATAAATTGATTCACAAGTTATAACTTTTTTCTTATTATTTTTAATTGATGTATATAAATTTAAAATTTTATGTAAAAATTTAAAAATTTATTTCAGAAATAGTAAAGTTAAAGCTTGAAGATATTTGTCAAATTTTAATTTTAGAAAAAGAAGAAAAAAATTTGAATAAGTTTCAAATATATTTTATAAGGATTGAAAAGTAATTTTTAAAAATATAATTAAACTCTTCAAATAAAATTGGATAGCATTGACATAATTTATAAAATTAAAGAAATAAATTAAATAACTTTTAAAGCAAGATTAATTAATAATTGACTTAAAATTAAGGATAGAGCACATCATTTTTCTAACTCAAAAATATCTAACAGTTATTTCTTAAAGATGTATAATACCAAATATTACACATTTTTCAGTTAAAATTTTAAAATAAAAAAATATACGTTACATCTAAAGTAGATTAACTAATCTCTATCATTATGATCCACATATTTATGTAAGAAGCTTATAATTAGTTAAAAATAAAATAAACCTAAAAATTTTTAGAATAAAAAAATTTCGTTCTCATTTTATAAGTTACCAAAATTAAAATGTAGCTAACTATTTTAATTAGTATTTAGATTATATGAATGCTAAATTCACAAAAATAGAGGTTAGTTATTTCACCTCAATTGCTATGTTTATATATATATATATTAACCAAATTATAATTGTGTTAAATTTGTAAATAACATATCAAGTTAATTTTGTCAAATTTTAAAATTTAATATTAATTTATAAAAACTAAAAAGGCTGTAATTTTTAACACCAATATACTTTTCTAAAATTATATTTAACTAGTTATTTATTTGCAGGATGTGCGGACTGCAAATTAATATACATTTTATTTAATATTTTTAGAATATAAATAAATATAAACATATTGTTGATAATCGGTTTGATCGGCATAAGATAGGGGGTGAATTGTAGATGCTTGGTTTGATTGGCTCGCCATAGAATCCAATGATAAAAAATGCAAGAAAGAAGCTCAAACCTTTTTAAAAATGGACCTAAAAGCTTAAAACCCAAAATCTCAACTCAAACCCATTCAGAAGTAAGGTGAACCCACCTCAGCTCATTTATCCTAATGTAGAGCTAGGCCAGACAGGGGACACCTTTTTGAAGAGGAGACCGCCTCTATGACAGTAGGCAATGAGGTGAACGCCTCATCGCAGAGGTGCTGCCTTTGCTGCAGCCACTTGCCTCTGCATTAAATGCAGAGATGACTATGGCATCCAACTTGTTGGGTCCACCTTCCATTGTACTCAGCCTATTTTGTGAAGGAAATTTTTAGGAGAAGTGGAGAGCTAGAAAGGGTAATGATTAGTAAAAAAGGTAGGGGCATGGGCTAGACATGAGATTAAAAGGGGGAAGGAAAGAGAGAAAAAGGGGGTTGGCAACTTGATCATTGCATTTTCTTAGTAAAAATTAGGCTCATTTCAAATATGATTAAATTAATGTTAGTTCATTTTAAGTAAAATAGATACATAATCATGCATAATTCATATAAATTAAGGATTTCATATTTCATATCCATATTAGAATTCTTTTGACTGATTTTATTATGTTTGTAGGAATTAAGATGGCACGGCTATGTTGGATCCAACACACCCATGCCATGAAGAGCAAGATGTCACGGGTTAAAGCTCGAGTCAAAGGAAGAAGTATGGTCGTGCCATCAATTTAGCATGGCTGTGTCACAAGAAGACAAAGGGAAAGAAGAGCACGGGTGTACTAAAGAAATGCATAGCTGTTTTGGACCTAACACACCTGTGCTACTTAAAAGTAGCATGGACGTGTCACATGTGAAATACACCTGTGTAGGAGATTAATAGGCCAGTGCTTTTGTTTTCTAGATGGTGTATTAAAGATTCCTAATTAAATTCTAAGTGCAACCCTAATTCTTAGGAGAGATATAAAAGCATCATAAATTATCAGAGTGGGGGCAAAAGAAAAAAAAATCATCGAATGACAGAGAGACAGAATCATTCATGAGCATAAGAAATACAAAAAGACAATGAAGGAGAAAAGCAATTCGAGGAGTCTATTAAACAAGGATTAGGGGGTTTTCTATTTTTTAATCTTGTATTTAATCATGATTGCTTTGTCTTTTAATTGTTTGCTTGTTTTCTTCATAAACATGATAGCTTAGTTTGATTTTGTACTAGAGCAATATGAGTAAACTATAAATGTATTGAATTTATTTTTCTTTTTAATTATAATCTCAGCTCATGTCATGTTTATGGTTTTTATTCTTTTGCTTAATCAATAATTCAATTATTTAAGTTAGGTGTATTGAGATCGAGAGATGATTTATACCTAAGGGTTTTAACAATCAAATTGAATTATTTTATACTAAGTGTTTAAGATTCAGAGGAGATTAATAGTTAGGGACCTAGAATAAAAACTATTAAGTTTTAATTTAAGTATAGATACCAATCAAGAGTTAATATTGCATATTTACCTTAAGAGTATAAGTTTATTAAGGATTTATTTATTAGGGTTTAGAGAGGCAAGAGTCCATAAATTCTAATTCATAATTGAATTAATAAACTCACCTTGTAAATACTCGAGAGAGATTTATAAGAATCAATGTGGTAGCATCTTAAGCATGACTATGAATTGGATTATAATAATTAGATTTTGAGTTAATGTGGATCTAGGTGAAAAGAGAAACTCTAGTACATAGCATACATATTAATTATTTTTACTGAATTTGATTTAATTTGTAATTCCTTTACAACCTCAAGATTGAATAGCTTAGGCAAGCAAGTTAATCTTGTGAACTATTACTTAATTTCTTCTCTGTAGGAATGATACTTGGACTTACAATGCTATTCTATAACTTGACCAATATACTTGCGGATGACCACAACTATAATCAAAAGAAACTAAGAAAAAAAGGAGGAGCTCTGGGAGGAGAAGAAAAATGTCCTTAAGTGAGGGAAGAAGGGGAATCAAGTTCAAAGGTTATTTTCTTGAAGGAAAAAGGTGAAAAGCTTATATTCAAGTGGAGTTTAACACCCACATCCAACTCTGAGGGCTAACTATTTTGGAAGAGTTCATATTTCAATAATGATTTCCACTTCTCTTTAATGTTAAAATTACATATTTGTATAACCTCTTATTTATTTGCTTATTTATTCGTTTTCTTATGTCCATCACCTATGATATGCCTTGTCCCTTACATGATCCATTAAGGTTTTGAAGTGTAGTTGTAAGTCTTGTTCATTTATATCACTTATTGCTTACTTAAAATCAAAGTTTACTACTTGTGGGAGTTACCTATGTCTATTAGAAGAGGCACCATCTCTTTGCCATAAGGCGATCAGCTCATGATAGAGGCGATCACTACTTTGACCTGCATGACATTATCTTGATTTTCTCACAAAATTGTGCATGATTCCTGAGAATGTCTATATTTTGTCTTTTTATGTATCATTTATGATCATTTTATTTTTATGTTTGACCATTATTTTAGATATTTATTGTTCGTATTAGTATTTTATTTGATCTATGAGTTAATTTTGTGATCTTCTCCTATAGGTTTGTTTATTTTATTTTATGAGAAAGCGATAACTTGTGTTTATTGCAGGGGTTATTCGGTAATTCTTAATAATTAGATATTCATTCTATTAATTAGTTTTTGAGAGGTTTTATTGGTCATCCAAGAAGTTTACTTATGGTTTTTTTCCGTTTATTTTACCTTTTTATACAGAGTAATGTAATCCCCAATCCCTTCCCCATTCATTTGGAATGTATGGTTGTAAGTTATTAATTTTTTTTATTTACATTGAATGTTGGGACTTAAAACATGAAATGGGATGAATGTGTAAATTTGGACCTTAATGTAAAATTTGACCAATTATTTAAAGGCAATTATAATTTTCACGTTAATAAAGAAATAATTGAATAATTAAAGGTAATAAATTAAGAAACATAAATGGAGGCTAATCACAAGGTTGGGTAGACATTCCAAAAGCCTATACCAAGTTTTCAATCCCGTTCTCTAATGATGGCCCCTAGGAACCTCTATAGAATCCAATTATCGTATAAGTGTGTCCTAAGTCTCATCTGGGTGGTGACTCCATCTTCGATTAAGCTTTATGACCTGCTTCATATTTCATAACGGGCCTCAAGCCCACACAATGTTGTGTTTGGCAAAGACTTGGGCATGCGCTAAACCCCGTTGCCTATAATGGTGACTTCACTGGGGATAGAGAAACTGATTCCAAGTGTTTTGTAATTTGTAATCTTTAATTATTCCTTTATTTCTTTTGCATTTCTACTACATTCACTATAGTTTTTGCACATAATGAGCACTTTAGTCCCAATTAACCCGATGATAATCATTTTTTTGCTACCTATGTTTCACCTAAACCTAGTGGTGAAATATTTGATTATTATCACTTATGACACATACTTATCTGTTTCATATGGACTCTTAAGTGGGGAGATGTATATGAATGTATATCGTTGTGGGACCTAAAGCCTACTACCCAAGACTCAAGGTCATGTAGTGACCTAGAAATTTCTCTTAGGAATTTTCTAATTGCATGTGTTTTATGCCCTTTAATGGATCCTTAAAATGAAACTTAAGCCGGTTATAAATGGACCTCGTCAAGATGGGCCTTTTATGCCAATTTTTAGTCTGTCTCGAGTAGATGTTGCCAAATGGGATTCTCACGCCAATTTTTAGTCTGTCTCGAGTAAATGTTGCCAAATGGGCCTCTCATGCCTATTATGGCCCATTGAGATAGGTTTTGACAAGGTAAGGCCATAATGCCATTCTTGGCCCGTTAAGGATGGACTTTGGATTTATTTAGAGGATCCATTACTTGTTTGTTCCATTTTAAGAGTTATCTTGCATACGTCAATTTTGTTATCCCTTATTAATAATTAAAACCCAAACCAAAAATCCTAGGATGAGAAACTCACCAATGAAAATGTGTGTGGGAGAAATAAGTGTGGAGATTATCATTTTTTAAAGCTTTGTATTATGTCTTTGTGTTATATACAAATTAAGTATGCTTATTTATTTTCTTGCTTTCTTCAAATAATATAACGAACCTGTATATCATGCGTACATATCATGCACAATTCTAATAATATGATCTTGTAGTAATATAGATCTTTTGAGCTCTTCTAAATGGGTTCGATCCAGTTCTAGCGGCTTAGTTAGAAATTCAGAGATAGAAATGGCAGGAGATTTTAATCCTAAGGCTTTTAAAGCACAATTGAAAGAGAAAGTATTCATTGAGACTCAGTCTATAATGAGAGAGATAATAGGAGAAATAACCAAATTAATGAGAGAAAATCAGCCTACACATCTAACCAACTCGATTAATCTTGATGTTGAAATCTTAGTGAGAGAAAGGGAAGGAGATGATATGATAGTACTGGCTGATCCACCAAACCGAAGGAATGTGAACCAAGTTGAGAATGTGGAACAGTTTGATTAGACCAAGAATATAACCAAGGCCATGACTTAAAGGCAGATGATGATGAAAGAAAAGGGCATGGATGCTTTGATGGACTACACTAATTTGAACCTAGATGAAGAAGATGACCTTTTACCCTAGAAATTTAAATTTCCTGACATAAAGAAGTACTCAAGGACTAAAGACCCACATTTACATCTAAAATAATATGTGACTTATATGAAAGCTACCGAGTTGACCAAAGCCTAAATAGTCAATTAGTTCCCTATATCACTAGAGGGTGCATCAATTCAATGGTATTATGCTTTGGAACCACATGTCCAATCTGACCGGAAAGAATTATGTGCTAAAATTATGAAGCAGTATGGTCTTAATGTGTAGTTAGAGGTATTTTTTAGGGATTTGTAGAACACTAGCAGAAGTTCAATGAGTCTTTCATTGACTATCTGACTCATTGGAGAAGGAAGTTGGCTCCAATGAGATATAGACCTACTGAATCAGATAAGTTGATGTTAGCAATTGAGGGATGCATCCCAATGTTGTCTAAAAAAGTTGAGGAACATGAGAATCTAGAACTTTGAAGAGTTATATAGATTCGGGGTCCATAAAGAGTCAGACTTGGCCTAAGAGAAGAGGTTCTTTAGAGGAATATTTGGGGGCAAAGATGGAATCAACTCTAGTAGCAATGTGCAAATTAGTGTTATTAGGTAACTGAGCAACAGTGTGCAGATTGGTATTGTTAGGGAGCCTTGGAAGTTATCAAATTTAGGAACACCTCTTTTTAAGGTCCTTGAGAAGCTAATTGAGAAGAACCTATTATAACCTTAGCCTTCATAGCAACCTATGCCAAATGCCAACCCAAAACTCTTTTGCAAGTTTCACCAGACTGATATGAACATGGTTAACTTATACTAAATCTATATTCAATCTTGATAACCTTGCCAAGGATCGTTCATAAATCAAGCAAAAAGAAACTCTAATCCCCAACAAGACCTTTAAATGACCTGTACTTAAGAACCTTAATTATAAAGAATTAAAGGTTGTTTAATGTAAACCTAAGATTAATAAAGTCAATTTCAAGTATAAATTAAATTAGGTTTGAATGTACCAAACCTTCACTTGATAAATTCACTAAAGTTCTTTTAAGAACAAAAGAAAAGGACTTTAACCTCTTAAGAATTCATAATTAATTGAGAAACTTTATTTCAAATTCATTCTACAATGTTATGGCCTTTATATAGGCTTGTAAACATCCTAATCCTTGAAGGAATATGTTTTCTTACTTATTCCTAAAGACACCTATAAAGGAAAATCCTTTACTAAATAGGATCCCTTTAAAAATATGACAACTAATGATAATTAAGCTTTGAAAAGTCAAATTGACAACTCATGACAACTAAGCATTGAAAAGTCAAATTGATAACTAAGCAAATTTGACCAAGTCTTTAAATGAGTTGTATCCACTCTTTATCACATCTAGGGTATTATTTGTAGAGAATATTTTTGAAATATTCTTGATTCTTATAGATTCCCTTAGCATCTTCTAGAAGCTTCCAAAACCTTAAAAAATTTCACTTTATGTGTTTTCAATGCAAATCACTCCACTTAAAGAGTTTGACATGAATTCTTCATTTTAAGGGCCAAAATATGATAATAAGGTCAAAAAGGACAATTTTGCCATTGTGTCAAACTTTCTCCAATTTCACTTAGTTGAGCTCCATTTGCATTTGTGTTTGGATTCTCTATCCCAAACTTGATCTTTTGCTTCAAGAATAATCTTAAACCACCCTTAAACTTATTCATGCAGGTTATAATCATTGGACTATTATACTTGAGTGGATCATCATGTTGGCTAACATGTTTGGTGCTTAATTGGTTCACATCATTCCATCCTTCCTTATGAAGATTCATCCTCGAATATGACCCATCTAAAGTTGGTATATTTGAATGTCCTTTGGGATCAAATACAAATACCTTAGTAGAGTACTTCTCCTTTGAAGCCATAATGCACATAAGCATCTTTAGGATTCCTTGAACTTGAGGACTTACTCAAAATGCAGCACTAGTATTCACAAACTTAAAAATGTTAAATTCTTGTTGTTTCCTTCTAAATTTGAAACATGAATATCTTAAGCTCTTCTTACTAAAATTGAAAACTCCATGGATTCCCTTGAAAGAAGTAAAAAATTATAGCTCTTTCACATACTTCATGCAAGGAACGAAATATTCAAAGGGATTGTTGACCTTGTATTGCATTTTAACAACATCATCAAATGGATCTTTATATGGATTCAAGGTCTACAAAATAACTTTGAAAACACTAGAAAAAGAAAGAATAAAGTTGTTAGTATATTCATGTTGAATAACCATTTCCTTATCCTTCATAATGCTCTCAATCTCTAGTTTCCTCTTTTATAAACAAACTTCCAGATTTCCCTCTCCATGGTTCATGTACTCTTTATGATCACAATATGCATTGTTGACAACTCCTTGACTAGTTAATCCTTCTATAAGTTCACTAGCTTGCTTAAAACTTTGTGAACACTCCTTTTTAGCCCGAATATCTCTTTTAAAAATCTATAATTTCTCATCAATTTCTTTTCTAGACTACACTTACTTTCCATTATCTTCAACTTCTTACAATATTTCATCAAGGCTCTTGGCATTATTTTGCTCCAACACCTCGATAATATCTTCATCAACTATTTTCTCTTCAAAATCATTGTTCACACTTTCTTCATTAATAAAAACATGAATGTTGTCATACTCTTTAATAATTTGATCATCTACTTCAATGCATAATTGCTCTTCATATTCCTCACCTTGCTCACTTAACCCATTTCAAGACTTAACTCACTCAACTCAGTTTTAACACCTAACTCCCTCTTTTCTTTTCTCTTATCATGTCTCTTAACCACTTCAATAACTTCAACATTCCTTGAACTTTGTTTATGCCCTTGAAAGTGATTATGCTAATCCTTATAATAATGATTTGGCACAAACCTCTTTTGCATGATAGTCTTCATCTCTTGCCATGTAAAGATAAGTTCTTCTCCATAATGCCTCCTTGAGACCACTAGTTGATTCCACTAAGCTAATGCATAACCCATCAATGTAGTGATTGCAATGTTGAATTTCTTTTCCTTAGAGTAGTTGTGGCAATTAAAAATAAAATTTACCTTCTTTTCCCATGCTATATATGCTTCAGGATCACTTATGCCATGGAAATTAGGTCTTTTCATCTTTATACTCCTAAGGTTATTATCTTGCTTACTATGTCCTTGAATGCTCTCATTAAAGAACTCATAATCACCATCACACCATCTCCTTTTATGAAATTGTCTAGATGTGATTTAAGTCCTATTGTTGGTGTTATTGGTGGTGGTTGTAGCTTGGCTTGATTCTAACCTCCTTATTTGCTCTTAAAAATTTTGATGGTTGTTTAACAATTGACTCATTTGTTCTTGCATCATCTTCATAAAGAGCTTCCATTCGGGATCTATCTCAAACTCTTTTGAACTTGACATATTATAAATAAAGAAATAAAAGAAATAAAAAAAAAACCTCACAAGTAACACTCTGTCATGTGTTTACACTTAAAGAATGTCACTCAATGCTCGTGTTTCACTCACTTAGGCTTTACCCTTTTATGAGCTCACCACTTACCTTTTACTTTTTAAATTCCTTTCTTATAGTTCTTATGGAACTTAAGTTACTAATTATCAAATTAAGCTCAATACAAAACAAAAAAAGAAAAATTATACTCAAATTTGACTATAAGAGCTAATGAAAATGCATCAAACAAATACAATATCCAAACAAAATAAAAATAAGAAATTTTGGAATAAGTATTTAAACTACCCCAAACACAACTTAAGAAGAAAAGTAGAATATTCAAAATTGAAATAAGGCAAGGTATGGAATTTAGAATAAATAAAAATTTTGGAATGGTTATAGGCCGAATGAATTTAACTTTGATCAATGCACCTTTTTTTAGTAACAAATGCTAAAATGGCCAAATTAAGAACAAAATTCAATTTGATGTGTATTTGTGACAAACAAGACTTTTATGATGCAAAACAATAAGAGTACAAATGAATATTTTATTTTTTTTAAGACTAAAAACAAGTTGAAATATGAAGAAAATAATGAAATTGACGCAAAATACTAAAAAAATGAATTTGATCACAATGATGACAAAGAAAATGAATTTATTTCAAACAAGACACAAGAACGAATGAAATAAGAAATAATGATTTTTTTTGGATTAAATACAAACAACAAAGAAAGCTAAAAATACGTACTTAATTAATAAGCCAAAACTTTGATACCAAATGATACAATTTTAGTTAATATGTACCAAATCCGTATTCAATCTTAATAAACTTGCCAAGAATCGTTCATAAATCAAGCAGAAAGAAACTCTAATCCCCAATAAGACCCTTAAATAACATGTACTTAAAAACCTTAATTATAAAGAATTAAAGGTTATTTAATGTAAACCTAAGATTAACAAAGTCAATTTCAAGTATAAATTAAACTAGGTTTGAATGTACCAAGCCTTCAATTGATAAATTCACTAAAGTTCTTTTAAAAACAAAAGAAAAGGACTTTAACCTCTCAAGAATTTAGAATTATTTAATAAACTTCATTTCAAATTCATTCTACAATGTTATAGCCTTTATATAGGCTTGTAAACATTCTAATCCCTGAAGGAATAGGTTTTCTTACTTATTCCTAAAGACACCTATAAAGGAAAATCCTTTACTAAATAGGATCCCTTTAAAAATATGATAACTAATGACAACTAAGCTTTGAAAAGTCAAATTGACAACTCATGATAACTAAGCAATGAAAAAGTCAAATTGACAACTAAGCAAATTTAACCAAGTCTTTAAATGAGTTGCAGCCACTCTCTATCACATCTAGGGTATTATTTGTAGAGAATATTTTTGAAAGATTATTGATTCTTGTGGATTCCCTTAGCATGTGTTCTAGAAGCTTCCAAAATCTTCAAAAATTGAACTTTATATGTTTTCAATGCAAATCACTTAACTTGAAGAGTTTGACATGAATTCTTCAATTTAAGGGTTAAAATATAATAATAAGGTAAAAAAGGATGATTTTGCCCTTGTGTCAAACTTTCTCCAATTTCACTCAATTGAGCTCCATTTGCACTTGTGTTTGGATTCTCTATCACAAACTTGATATTTTGCTTCAAGAATATCCTAAACCACCCTTAACTTATTCATGCAGGTTCTAATCATTGGACCATTATACTTGAGTGGATCATCATGTTAGTTAACATGTTTAGTGCTTGCTTGGTTCACATTATAGACCATTGGACATGACACTAACAATTGTACCCAATTGAGACACAAAATCGAAGACTTGATTGATGTGGGTAAAATCACTAACATTGAAAACTAAAATCCAAACACCTAAAATAACTCGTTGCCCAATTATCTAAATGTACCACCACTAAATGTGCCCATTTTAATTATCAACATAGGTTTAACGAAAGAGCAAGTCTTGAACTCTTTTATTGACACCACCCTTAGCTCACTAAAACTTGAACCTAAACTAAAAGACCTAAGCTAAAATGAATAACCTATAGAGCTTGTCATGCATGTTTTGGATATTCAAAGCTCTGATGATGAAGATGGGGCAAATAGATCTATGGGAAAATGAGGAGAGCAGGGTGAGTTAACTAGTTGGGAAGGTTAAAAACAAAGAAGAGGAAGTCAAGCTAGTAGAATCTAAATCAGAATAGATAAGAGATTCTAGGGTAAAAATACAGAAGGAAGAAACCATTTCTAGTGTTTAGGAATTGCTTATGCATTCCAAAGACCATTGGGAGGCACTAGTTTTGGCTTTGGCCCATAAAAAGATCTCTACGAGATGTACTCTCGAGCAAATGGTTAGCTTATTAATGGAAACACCTCAAGAAGCCATTGTGTTTTCTGATGATGATCTACCTTTGGAAGAAAGGGATCATTATATAGCTTTGTTCATCAAGGCTAAGGTAAAAGGAAAAATGACCTACTGTCTGATGGTAGATAATAGTTCTACCATTAATGTATGCTTAAAAATTCTACCAAAGTTGGGATTGACTGTAGCGGACCTAAAACCTTCTGAAGTGATCATTAAGGCCTATGATGATACAAAAAGGCTAGTTGAAGGGACATTCAAAGCATTATTTAAGATAAAACTTATTGAGACTTGGGTCAATTTGCATGTATTTAACATGCACGTGACCTTTGCTATTCTATTGGGAAGACCATGGTTTCATCCCTTGGGTGGTGTGCTATCCACTGTCCATCAGAAGATAAAATTCCTACATGAGGGTAAGGTCAGCACTATCTTAGCAGAAACTGAGGTTATTGTAGCCACTCTAAAGTTAGCTCCCAAAGAGATCCTTGTAAGTTCCAATTTTAAGGTTTGTGTGATTTATGAGATAAATGAGAGGGTTTTGAACATGATGCGCAAAATAAAGTTTATGCCTGGTATGGGATTGGGAAAGAACCAAAATAGACCAACAAAATTTATAGAGTGCAAGGTGCCAATTCTAAAGCATGGGGTAGGATATGATAGGGCTAACAATTTTGAAGAAGAGCTTGAGATTTAGGATCAACTTGAGAAAAAAGAGGAGAAAGCTAAAGTTGAGAAAAAGGCTTTATGGGAGATTTTTATAAGGGAAGACATTGGTTACTCATATATGGGGATTCCCAAACCTCTCATAATAACTGGGAAAGTGATTCTAGGGTTCAAAATTTTTGCTGAGTATATGAATGGAGTAAAGAAAGCTATAGATGAGGAAGTTCCTATTGAAGAGCTAGTACTGGACGAAGAGGAATTTGAAGAGGACATTATTGCATCGAAGCTAAAGGACACCGATGGTCAATATGAGGAGCTGGATCTCGAAGCCTATGTCTTGAATTCTATCATGGATTTTTTTATGATGATTTTGATGTTTCCCTTACTACTTTGTCGAAAACTGGTGACTTGTTCTTTTCAAAAGTGAATGCAATGAAATCTAATTTTGCTTATTTGTGCAATGTGTTTCCTAATGGATATTCTGTTTATGATGATCATTTTATACATGTGTTTGACATTAATTCCATGCAAACTAAATTATTTAATCTAGGCATAAATGATAACCCTAAAAATACACTGCTTGCTTATGATTTAACTCATGATAAGAGAGAACAAATGAAAGAAATGTTAAAACTAAGATAGAGAGTATTTGCTTAGGGCTATGAGGACATGCTATGTATTGATAGGGAAATCATATAGCATATGATCCCTACTTATCCTCATATATTGTCCACAAAGCAAAAGAAAAGAAGATTAAGGCCACAATGGGCTCTCTTGATCAAGGAAGAAGTTGAGAAGTAGCTAAAGGAAAAATTTTTAGAAGTAGTAGATGACACCCAATGGTTAGCATAGTGCCAGTCCCTAAGAAAGATGGTAGGGTCATAATGTGTGTAGATTACAGAGATTTGAATAAAGCTTGCCTTAAAGATGATTTCCCACTCACATATATTGACACACTTATTAATAGTATGGCTTCCAATGCAATGTACTCTTTCATGGATGGGTTCTTAGGGTATAACTAGATCATGATGGTAGTAATAGATAAGTTAAAGATGTCTTTTACCACTAAGTTGGGAATCTATTATTATTTGGTAATGTCGTTTGGAATAAAAAATGTAGGGGCCACTTATCAGAGGATGGCAAATGCTCGGTTACATGATATGACTTGCAAAGAGATAAAAGTGTATGTGGATGATATAATGGTGAAGTTTGCAACTAGAGAAGGGCATTTCGAAGCTCTAGACAAGTTCCTAGTAAGGGTAGAAAAGTACAATATTAAATTGAATCCAAAGAAGTGTGTTTTTAGGGTAACTTCTAGAAACAATTGGGATGCATTGTTAGTAAAAAAGGAATAGAAATGGACCTGGACAAGGTTAAGGAAATTAGAGAGATGCCCACTCCAAAAAATGAAAAAGAAGTAAGGGGGTTTATCAGGCGATTGTAGTATATTAGCAGCTTTATAGCTAAGTTAACTACAATTTAGGAGCCAATTTTCAAACTTTCAAGGAAAAATCAAGCAATAATCTAGGATGATAAGTGTCAACAAGCTTTCAAAACTATTAAGAGCTATTTGATGAATCCTTCAATTTTACAACCACGAGCTAGGTAAATCATTAATTCTTTATCTGACAATTGAAAAAGATACGATAGGGGCAATGTTGGCTTAATAAAGTGAAGGGAAGTTGAACATATAGTATATTACTTGAGTAAGGAGATCTTAAAATATGAAACTTGTTACAGTTTTATGGAGAAGACATGCTTAGCTATGATTTAGGCAAAAAAAAAAAAAAAAAAAGCTCAAGCATTACTTCCAATCTTACAGAATATAGGTAGTTTCTCAACATAATCCCTTTAGATACCTTCAGTGGACTCCATCACTTATAGCAAAATTGGTAAGATGGTTAGTTCTTCTTACTAAGTTTAATATAGAATATGTACAAAGAAGGTAGTAAAAGGCAGGGTAGTAGTAGACTTTCTAGCTCAAAATCCAATAACTGATGAACAAGAATAGGAACTAGAGTTCCTAAATGAGCATCTAGGGATAATAGAGGTCTAAGGATGGAAAATGTACTTTAATTAAGCCATTAATAATAAAGGAGCTGGTATTAGTATGATCCTGATCATGCCAAAAGGAGAAATGATCCTAATGGTGAAGAGACTTGAATTTGAGGTAACGAACAATCAAGATGAGTATGAGACCTGCATATTTAGTTTAGAAGCATTATGCAATATGGGGGTAGAGGATGTCACCATGTATGGGGATTCTATATTCGTTGTAAGATAAGCTTCCAAAGAGTGGGATGTAAAGGAAGATAGGTTGCATCTGTATTGGGGTTATTTGGCTATTGTTTCATTGTCCTTCACTCAGTGTAAGTTTATTCATCTACCAAAGGAAGAGAACTAGATAGCTGATGCCCTAGCTACTTTGGCTTCTATGTGGGAGAGTGGGAAATGAACAAAAGTTAAGCCTCTAATTTTAGTGAAGTCTTAAAACTATTGCTATAAAGAAATAAGGGTAATGCCGGTTGATACGGTTGAGGGGCCTTGATTTTATGATTTATAGCAATATTTAGAAATGGGACGACTCCAGGAGGATGTTGACAAGAAAGAAAGGATGTCATTACAAATGTTGTCTAGTAGTTCATAAGCTATAATGGGATGTTGTACAAAGGATGCCTATTGGTGTCCACTTGAGATATGTCGATAAAGAGGAAGCTCAAAAACCTATGGAAGCAGTCCATGAGGGGGTGTTTAGGCCACATATGAATAGGATGCCCCTTTTGAAGAAAATAGCTCATCAGGGTTATTTCTGGCTAACCATGGAAATAAATTATGTCCAGTTCATAAAGAAATGCCACAACTATTAGGCTTATAGAGATATGAGTCACCTACCTTCAATGGAGCTTTAAGGAATGACTTCTCCTTAGCCCTTTACTGTTTAGGGAATTGATATTATAGGAGAGATAAGACTAAGGACATTAAATGGCCATTAATATATTATTGTAGCAATTGATTATTTCTTTAAATGGGTTGAAGCTAAATCATATGCCACTATCGGCTCCAAGTAGATGGCAAGATTTATTGAGAAAAACATAATTTGTAAATACAGGTTAACTCACCATATCGTCACTAATAATGGTTAGGCAGAGACAGCTGCGTTGTTAAAATAATATAAGATTAAGCATCATAAATCATCTCTGTAAAGGCCTTAAGCAAAAGGGGCAATATAAGATGCAAATAAGAATGTAAAGAAATCCTGCTAAGATAATGGAGAATTATTAGGATTGGGCAAATTACTTGTATTTTTCATTAAGGGGATATAGAACTAATGTCAAAACATCAACTGGGGTCACTTCATATTCCATAGTATATGGGTGCGAAGCTATGTTACTAATAAAGGTTGATATTTAATCACTAAGTGTTCTCTTAAAGTCAAAGATCCTCGAGTACCAATGGGTGGAAAGTCAATTAGTGCAGCTAACATTACTGGATGAAAAAAGGATGAGAGCTATGTATCACTTTTAGCTGCATCAGAAGAGGATAACATGGGCTTATAATAAGAAAATCAAGTTAGGAAAGATCAAAGAGGGAGATTTAGTATTGAAGCTTACAAAGCTGATCATGACCAACCTCAAAGGGAAATTCAAGTCGAATTGGGAAGGCCTGTATATGGTGAAAAAGTTATTTTCCAAGGGTGTTACTATCCTATCTAACATATCAGGAATGAATTTAGAGAGCCTATTAACCTAGATAAGCTCAAGAAGTACTTTTTGTAAAAGTCTTGTTAGGGAGAAAACCTTAAAAAGAGGTTGTCTAGGAAAAAGTTAGAGACAAAAAAATCAATTAAAAATTAAAAGTATTACTGGATTGAAATCCTTGAAAGAGGTGGTCCAGGAAAAAGTTAAGGACAAATAAAAGGAGAGAGAGAGGAAAAATGGTTAGTTGGAAAACTTACAAGGGCAAGCTAACTAACAACATAAGATGTGTCAGAAGCAAAATGTATATGCAAATTATGCTCAAATTAAATGAAATAGATTGCTTTAATTACTGTTAAAAATCATGTTAAGTGTCTATTACAAACTATTTAACTATTAAAGGAAATGCTATCTAACAAAAAGGGAAATGATGACTCGATTCATAAACTAATTTTGTTTCCTTCTCTTTTACTGAACATCTTGAGCACTCGACATTTGCAACTCTCTTGTCCTTTTATTTCTAATAAACTCATCTTTTTCTGCTTATTATAATTAAATCCACACCTGGTAATTATCATCGGTGGTCAGATCTCCATTATAGTCTATATTCCTTTAAATGATTCACGAGGCTAGGTAGCCACTAAGTTATCTAGGAAGTTTTGGAAGAGGGGTCCTAGTTTGAACTCATGCACTAACTTTATAATCAATTGCTTTTATCCATATTGGCAGTAGAGATTAGAAAGGTCATAAAAAGTGGCAAAATGGAGGCCAGCAGCTAGAAAATAATAAGTGTAAAAATGAATAGTCACATGCTGTAATCTCCACCATGGGCACATCCACTGAATTAGAGTATCAAGGAATGTTGATAGCCAGCTCTGAACATCTTTTGGTATGGGATGCAACTTTCGAGTTTGGCAATTCTTAGCCCTATAACATGTTATGTCTCAAGGTGGTTTAAGTAATCTTAGTTTCTTATGGAACCACATCTGTAAGGGTAATGGGTAAGTAAAAATGTCAATAAATCAGAAAATAAAAGTTAGAGAAGAAGAACCTTACCTCCAACAAGAGTGAACTTCTAGAGAATCACTTAGTTTCTATAAAGTTTTCTAGTCTGATGATGGTTTCTACTAGAATGAGAGGGAAAGGGTTGAGTCCTACTTCCACTTGGTCTAAAATGTGAAGGAGTTTTGAATCATAATTTCCAGAAAGGGAAATAAGTAAGAATTGAGCATACAAACAGAGGGTCATCATTTGGGGCCAATAAACTTCTCTCCTGTCTATTTCTATGATAGTTTTAAGAAAGGGTTCTAATGTTACCTCTAAGCTTATAATGTAGTGAGATGAAGATTAAGATGGAAGATTGAACATCCAAGCCATATGATATTAGATAAAGTATAAGTTTGGAATTCCAAGGGTAGGGATTGCAAGTTGCCAAGTGGAATCTATTTGATGACCTAGAATGGCTTCAAACTCCTCTGGTATGTTGAACTAGAAGACATGTTTCTGAGGATTCCAGAATTGAGCTGTAGCATAGAGGAAAGGGAAGTTGATTCTTCTAACATGTAGCGATTTGAAGACTAATAAGTGGAATGGCTCCAATTTGGACCATGATCCATTATCTAAGCCTTTTAAGATTGGTTATAGTAGTTTGAGGCTTCTTTTAGTCATGATTCAAGCTTTTGGTGGTGTTTAAAGGAAGAAAATGGAGGTTTAAGGAGAAGATGTTCGAAGATAGGGTTAAAAATAAAGACTTAGCGATTTACACAGAGGAAACTAACTTGACGCTGATATGATCACCTTACTGAAGAGGTGACACCTCAACATGAAGAGGCAATTGCCTCTTAAGTAGACAGTGAAAAGGCGATGCCTCAAGGATGAGGTGATTGCCTCTCTAATAGTAAAATGTGTAAGAAGTTTTTTTCAATAGAATTACATAGTTTTAGAAAAGAGAATTATATAATCATTAATGCTAAAATTGTATATAAAGATTAAGGTTAATTGAAATGAAAGTTAAATTTTACAAATATCCAGCCAGAATAAGATATAAAAATGTTGCAATATTAGAATCAAACAAGTAAAGATAACAATGTCAAAGAAATCGCCAATGGGCCCTAATCTATCAGATATTGGACTCAGTGCCCTCAGGATCATCCCCTCCTTTGGCACCATCATTGCCTCCATTCTCAACGTTATCATCCTCGTCATCATCATCCTCATCCTCATCCTCATCAATCTGAATCACCTCAATTTGATGCTTAAGGGTGGCAATCCTTGTCTGTCTAGCCTCATCATGATCCTATTTAAGCATACTAAAGGTTAGTGAATCATGCAAGAATGCATACATATAGACATAGGAAGAATAATTACCCTCCATTACTGGGTGATGTCCAACATATAATCCCTTTGAGCCTCAATCATCTTATACATGTATAAACCTTGCTCCAAAGGAATATGTGTTATTAATAGAATGTTAAAACTAATAAAACTATTGAGAATGATTCAAGAGACAGGTCAAAGTCATGTGAGTAGTGCCCCTAGGGGTACATGAGGTATAAGGTCCTATTTTAGGGTTAAGAACTGATGAGATAGCTCCCTTAAAAGAACCCAACAATGAACCAAAGGCTCAAGAGTCTAAGTGAAACTGCTGGCAACAGGCTATAAGCTAGGGGGTAGTAAGGGGTCATCTATGCTCAGCTGCAGCTGAAGAGCCCTATGCTTTGATCAATGTGATATCTAAGGATCTCTCTATCATGCTTGAGGCCTGGCCCAGGGTGTAGGTCGGGTAGCAGCAGCCTGAAAGTAAGAAATTATGTTAGAATATTATAATGTTAAATATAAGTTGAGCATAAGATGTTTACTTGAGAGGTACAAGTAGTATATAGAGGAACTATCAATAAGAGGTAGGTCTAAGCAAACTCTAAGTAGCGGCTCTTAATTTGTACAGTGTGGTCCATAGCTGGCTCTCCAACAATAACCTAATCAAGCTCAGTACCCTCCAACTCATGCATCCAAAGCATACTCCTTAGAGGGAACTTGGGCACTCGCTTAGCCCTAGCTCCCCAATTCCACTTAAGGTCCTACTCACCAAGATTATAGACTCAATAGCCCAGCACATGAAGAAGGACCCTCCTTTGAGCTAGTGGTTTGGAATAGGTTATCTCAGCATTCCATCCATTCTTAGGCCCCCACAAGTCATTCTGAATCTACAAAGGGAACACCAATAGGTAAGTACATCAAATTCATAAAGTTGCTAATATAATTATAAATGTTGTAGGTACTATATCTTATGTTAGAGAGTTTAAGTGTTATCGATGGATGTGCACTCAAGCTAGATGCCTCTTCAAGACACAACTGGTACCCTACCTGCCTATGGCTGAAAAATCATTTCCTACATGCATTACCCTAACCAATAACTCTAGCTCTAGTGCCCAGACCTACTAAAGGAATATTGTAATAGGTGTTAATAAATGGTTATTGGAACAAATCAGGGGGAAAAAGGAAGAATATAGCTTTCCAGGATGGTGTGCCAAAAGCCATATAACTATTTAGCTTCATGCACTACCTCATCCATACTCCTATACAGATAAGCCAGAGCATAGCTACCCTAGTCATATGTAGACACTTAATCCAAGTCTCATAGGGGCAATAGGAATATCAAATCCATTAAGTTGGCAGTGTTAGGAAAGAATGTGGCACCGAGAAGGTAAATAAAAAATGCTTGCACCACCTGGTCAACCTCGCAAGGAGTGACCATCGCTACAGCTCTATCTTGGGTATAGAAGCTCTGAATTAAGTCAAGCTTGATTGTATGCATCCCTGTCATGTTTAGAATCATACCAAAGAGACACTCAATATATATGGTCTTGTCTAGAGTTAACTGATGCAAGCTTGCATCGAGAGGAATAGGATCTCTGCACATGCAATCCTAGTAATGGCAATGAATCAAACATGATCCAGAGTGAGTTCCCCAAAGAGGAGGTGGAAGGTATGAGTCGTGTGAAACCATCTCTCCATAATTATGTGAAGCGGCTGATAATCTATTTGTCCCTTTTTATTGGGGAGTGAAACAATAAAGTATTCGAACTCGGTGTCATGGATATGGTCCTTTTGATCTTCTGTCAGGTCATTGTAAAAGACTCGAGCCCTATAGAAGTTCCCAGCACCCTTGAATGTTTGTGCATTATGCTATAAAAGAAATAAGGGAAATTGAATTATATAGTATAATTTTGTTGCTTTTTGAAAGAAAAATGAAGAAGGGAGAAAGAAATGGACACTACGCCTTACAAGAGTGGTGTAACAACTCATGGATGAGGTGATCGTTGGCTCTCATTCTTACATAGAGATGATCATCTCTTGACAAAGGGCGATCACTCCAGTGATTAGGCAATCACTTTAATGTACAGGCAATCGCCTCTGCACATTGGAGAACAGCGGGCAATTTCTAATTTTTCCTTTAAATCCATAAGGATTTTTATAGTAAAAAAAAGATGATGTAAATGATAAAAGTAGGAAAAATGATAAATGAGAAAGGGAAGGTTTCCCCAAGCGTATTCTAAAAATTGGTGTTATGAGTGGAAGTTTTCTTAGTTAAAGAAAGAGTGACAGGTCAGGTTGTATCCTTGAAGTTCAAGATTTCAGAAGTGACAGGTCAAGTTGTATCCTCCAAGTTTCTTGTTCTAGATAAGAGATTTCCTCTTGGGCTAGGAAAACTAGAGGATGACGAGTGTGAGTTTCCTATTCCAGATAAGGGACTACCTCTTAGGCTAGGAAAACCCAAGGATGACATCATGAGTTTCCAATTATAGATAAAGGATTGCCTTTCGGGTTATGAAAACCTGAGGATGATGGCATGAGTTTTCTGTTCTAGATGAGGGACTGCCTCTCAGGCTAGGAAAACTTGAGGATGATAGTGTAAGTTTCCCATTTTTAGATAAGGAATTACCTCTTGAGCCAAGAAAACTTAAGGATGACGACATGAGTTTTCCACCTGTGATAAGGGACTGCCTCTCAAACCAGGAAAACCTGAGGATGACAGTGTGATTTTCCTATTTGAGATAAGTAATATATTAGGCTAAGAAAACCCAAAAATCACATTCAGATGAGTGGCTAATCGGGCTAGGAAAACCCAAGGATCATGGTCATATTTCTAGATGATTTATCAAATAATAATGAGTTGCTAATCAGGCTAAGAAAACTCAAAGAACACAGTCACATTTTAAGTTACAAAATTCACCTCTCTAGTGAATCTTAGAGGTCAGCTATATCCCTTACTTTTGTTTTGCATATGATTTTTTCAAAAAATTATCTTTGCATGTGTTTAGTTTTTTAAAAAAATTAGGGGGCAAACTATTGGCACTCGATTTAATTGATCCAAGATAAGGGGAAAATTGTGAATGCTTGGTTTGATTGGCCTACCATAGAGCCCGGTGATGAGAAATGTAAGGCTTAAATGCAAGAAAGAAACCCAAACCTTCTTATAAATGAACTTAAAAGCTTAAAATCAAAAATCTTAGTCCAAACCCATTTAGAAGTACACTTAACCCACCTAAGCTCATTTGGCCCAATGTAGAGTCGGGCTAGAGAGGCAATGCCTTTTTGAAGAGGCAATCGCCATTATGGCAGTAAACAATGAGGCGCCACCTTTGCAGTAGTCACTTGCCTCTCATTAAATGCAGAGGTGACTATGGCAACCAACTTGATTGTCCTACTTTCCATTGAACTCAGTCTATTTTATGAAGAAGGAGATTTTTGAGAGAAATGGAGAGCTAGAAAGGGCAATGATAAGTAAAAAGGTAGGGGCATGGGCTAGGCATGAGATTAAATAGGGGGAGAAGAGAGAGAAAAAGGGGGGTTAGTAACTATAATAAAAAGAAACTAAGAGCAAAAAAAGGAGGAGCTTTAGGGAGGAGAAGAAAAACGTCCTTGAGTGAGGGAAGAAGGGGAATCAAGTTCAAAGGTTATTTTTTTAAAGGAAAAAGGTGAAAAGCTTATATTCAAGTGGAGTTTAACACCCATATCCAACTATGAGGGCAGACTATTTTGGAAGAGCTTGTATTTCAGTAATGATTTCCACTTCTCTTCAATGTTAAAATTATAGATTTGCATAACCTCTTATTTATTTGCTTAATAATTATTTTTCTTGTGTGCATCACCTATTAAATGCCTTGTCCCTAACATGATCCATTAAGTGTAGTTGTAAGTCTTGTTCATTTATATCACTTTTTGCTTACTTGAAATCAAAGTTTATTGCTTGTGGGAGTTGCTTGTGTTTATTAGAAGAGGCACCGTCTCTTTGCCATAAGGCGATCGCCTCATAATAGAGGTGATCACCACTTTAACGAAGTCCTACACAACCCTATTTTGATTTTCTCGTAAAATTATACATAATTCCTGATAATGTCTATGCTTTGTCTTTTCTTTTATCTTTTATACTCATTTTATTATTATGTTTAACCAATGTTTTAGATATTTATTGTTCTTATAAGTATTTTATTTGATGCATGAGTTAACTTTATAATCTTCTCTTGTAGGTTTATTTATTTTATTTTGCAAGAAAGGGCTAACTTGTGTTTATTAGAGGGGTTATTTAGTGATTCTTAATCATCAAATATCCATTCTATTAATTAGTTCTTGAGAGGTTTTATTGGTCATTCAAGAAATTTACTTTTGGTTTACTTATGGTTTATTTTATCTTTTTGTACAACGTATTGTAATCCTTAATTCCTTTCCCATTCATTTGGAATGTATGGTCGTAAATTATTAATTATTTTATTTACATTGAATGTTGGAACTTAAAGCATAAAATGAGATTAATGTGCAAATTTGGACCATAATGTAAAATTTGGCCAATTGTTTGAAGGCAATTATAATTTGCATGTTAACAAAGAAATAATTGAATAATTAAAGGTAATAAATTAAAAATACAAATGGAGGGCAACTGTAAGGTTGGGTGAGTATTCCAAAAGCCAATACCTAATTTCTGAACATGTTCTCTGATGATGGTTTCTAGGAACTTCTTTGGAATCCAGTTGTTGTATAAATATTTCTTGGATCTCATCCAGGTGGCAACTTCATCTCTGATTAAGCTTTATGATCTACTTTATATTTTCTAATGGACCTCGAACCCACAAAATATCGTGGTCGCCAAATATTTTAGCACGCGCTAAACCCGGTTGCTTACACATATTAATTAAAGAATTTTGATAATATATAGCTATAAGCTATATAAAATAATTTCAAATATATCAATTGAATTATTTTAATAAAATAAAAATTATAAACTAATTAACTAGATTTTATATTTACACTTGTAAGGTTATTTATATTTATTTATAGGAATAAAATCTAATAAAAGTTGGAAATATGGTGAGTTTCTATATTCTAAAAGAAATGTAATTAAACATTTAATCATATAACGTTATATATATATATATATATATATAAACCGAGATTCTCTTAGCAAATACCTCGCAATTCGTATACTTTCATTCTAATTTATATTATATATTATGATAAGTTTAAAAAAAAAATGTATCACATTTATTTTTAAAATATTTAAATCAATCATCAATCATATATATTATCTATATTTTGAATATAACCTTGTTCTCCAGTCAATTTTCTATACTCTTCATAATCTATACTATAAATTATAAATTTTTATTCTCGACCATTTCTTGTTACTTTAATGATATTACAATTATATTATCTATACCGTCAATTACAAATTTTTCTTCCTAACCAATTCGTGCAATTAGTTATCAATAAAAAGTATAATTTAAAATTAATTAATATGTGTTATTCAATATGTGGCCAACATAAAATCATATTAAAAAATTATCGATTGTTCACATTAATACCAACAATAAAAAAAATGGTTTCTTATTAAGATGATCTAGTGGTCGTAAATATTCTGTGCATTGTGTAAATTATAGATAATATATATTTTTAAAAATTATTTTAAAATAAATAATTTTTAATTTTTAATAAAATTTAAAACTATAAATTAGTCAAATAATTTATAAAATTATTACAATAATACAAAATAAAACAAAAAAATATAAAATAAATAAAATAAAATAATTATTAAGATAACAAAATTATAAAAGGCTTGATAATTCCTTTCATTCACTTACTATTTTAAGTAAACAAAAGCCTATTTTCACGAAGATCATCATCTTTATTTTTATTAAAATATTCAAAAATTATTTTCAACATATGCCACCAATCATAGCATCCAATTATACAAATTAAACACCACCTTTAAGGTTCAAATATAATCAGGGTTAAAAAGCCAACAATCTATACACCTATATCACAAGTTCCTCTTTCAGAAAAAAAAAAATCATAAATTCATTTCGGGAATAAACATATTAGCAAAAAGCCAAATAAATCAAATGTTAAGAAAATGACAAATATAATGCAACATATAAAAATATAAACTATATAATATAAATTAATTACCTTTAGTCCAAAATTACTATCCAAATAGACTATTCAGCAACAAACTTTTTCTCTCTTTGTGTAACATATAAGAAAAGGAGAAAAAAAGAAATAAAAAACAAAACATGCATCTCTATTACTTTTAACAAAAAGACAACAATTAGATTTAAAAAAAATTTCTACCTCAAATTTAGAATCAACTAACTCAAGATGTAATTGTTTTTACCATTTTTTATATTTCCTATCCAAATTCTCATCCTTTTATTTTATATTTTTTCTCCATGTTTTAATAAAATTCGGTTAGAAAAATTGACATAAGTTAAACTAATAAAAAAAGCCCAGGTAAATCATGAGTAAAAATTCAATTGAAATTTGAATAATATTTAATGTAAAAAATTAATAAAATATAATAAAAAAATAGAAAATGTTATACTAAAAAAAAACGTTAAATAAAAGATATCTACAATAAGCAATTGAACAAAACTAAACAAATAAACACACATTTGGCAAAAGCATCAACAGATTGAAGCTCTTCAAAAGTTGGAAACAATTATTAATTTGTCTTCTTGGCTTAATTGCCCCATCAAAAGACAACAAAAATTAAGCAATCCATAAGTTAGAGATTAAAGTAACAAACTAATATATAAATCAATAAATGTGCTAAACGACTGAAAAAACCAAACACATCACTCACGGAGGGAGGCTCTATTTTGATGGGTGCAAATATATATATATATATATATATATATATATATATATATATATATATATATATATATATATATATATATATATATATATATATATTAGGCTTTTATTGAATCATGTTTACTCCAATACAAGGATTGAAAACAAAACAAAACAAGATAATTATCTAACTTGGCCTCTATACGAAAGTTAGAACCAATAAGAACTTAAGATAATAAAATAATCAATATGCATGGTCCAATAAATAGCAACCTGAAATCCTTCACAATGGTTGAATTACGCTTAGCATATCCGAATAGAAGTTAGGGACTTTTTAAAAATAATGAAATATTCGAAATTTAAAATTACGGTGTTCTTTTTTTCTTTTAAAAAATGGTGTTGACAATAAAAATTTTAAAATACGATTTTTCATGTACCAACAACAACATAATAACAACTTGATAATAACCACCACAAAACAATTATAAACACAATTATTATAAAAAAATAAAAATATTTTTGATTTTTTCTTCTGGTTTTTGTCTAGTTGATGTTGATGTATTTATATTTTTCTGATTGTTGTTGTTGTGAGACTGTTACGTCTAGTATTTTTTATGTTCACTTGTTATTTGATTGTAGTTTTTTTCTTTTTTCTTTTTTTTGTTGTTTTTTGGTTAAATTTATTTATTTAGTAACCATCAAGAAAAAAACATAATTTCATAAAAAAAAAAACTATTGGGGTCGTTTTTCAAAACCCCGATGGCTGATGATGAAAAAACTAAAATATCTCATCAGACAATCAATTTGATGAATAGAAGTGACATTCAAACCATTTTAAAACCAAATAAACCACTAAAACCTTACTCGATCACCAATTATACCATTTCAAGACCTAAACAACCCCGATCGAACCTTAACCATATCCTTTTGGTGTTGAGAAAGAGGTTTGAGAAGAAAAGTGAGAAAGAAGTCTACCTAAGTTTTGTCTTTTAAACCAATAAGAATAGTGCTAAGTAAGGATTGTTTATAGTCTATTTTCTATAGTTTTAAGTTTGGTTTTGATTCCTGAAGCTAGGGTTTAACCTCTAGAAGCCTTGAGAACAAAAGTCAAACTTTGGTCAAAGAGACTTTTCAGTGTTCAAATCGAGTTCTCAAAGTTGAATTTCAATATGAAATTGTCTTTGAAAATTCTAGTGTGTTAGTGGTCTAATTTGACAAAAAGTCAAATTTTGACCTCCGATGGTCAAACTGGGCTCCACAATGATCCACCTCACCCATCCTTATCCTAAAAAGGGCATTTGTCAAAAGAGGTGCTTTCCAAGCTTAAAATATTCCAAATTTGAAATATAGTAGAACAAGTGTCAAGCTTGTAGAGGAAAGGGATATAATATTACATAAAAAATCTCAAAAAGTGTTACTTATTTACACTAAGTTCCACTGCTCTTGTTTATCTATAAATAAAAATTTTAAGGAAAGATTTAGGGGGATCTTTACCACTTACAAATAAGAGAAAAACTTCAGCACAAAAACCTAAATTGATTCACTAAATTCTCTTAAAAAAGCCTTTAAAAAATTAAGGAAAAATGAGAGAAATAGAGGCAAACAATGCCAAAATCCCTATAGCCTTAATTTCTCAACATTTTCTTCTTAATTCCTTTTAAAAAATACAAGTTCAAACACTCAAAATCACAACCAAGCTCCTACAAATTCATTCATTTCAAATCAAAACTAAACTCTACATCTAAACTCATAAAAAACCATAGTTAACACTTTAACTTCAATCTTAATTCTCTTTAATCAATTATTATTTTTTGGTAAGTTCTTACCTAAATTCTAAGGCTAAAAGCTTTTAAGAACATCATTTTCATTAGTTATCATCTCAATTCTGAGGTTTGAAAATTTAATTTTGAGTTTTGATTGTAAAACGTTGAATTTTTGCACTATTCAAGGGATTAACAGCTGGATTGGGCTCATGAATAGCCAATCAACTATCCATTCCCTAAATTCAGCTATTAAGGCCTCCTACACTAGTCATTAATAAGCCAAATCCAGCTCTTCATGCCTTTTATCTGACTATCCATCCCCCTTTGTCCTCAGTGACTTTGATGATGGATTTTAGGGTCCATATGGGTTCTAGCTCACTTAAGCATCATTCTAACCCTTCCCTAAGACCATAGGATAATGGAATTAATTTATGTTAGCATCATTTTCTTTTTTAAATGATTTTATATTGATTTTATTCTTCATTCTTTAAACTCTTCTTTGAATACTTTCAAGTGTGGTCCTTACTTTTGCCTTTGAATGATTATTGTGATTGTGTTTATTGTTGCTTGTGTGACTTATAATTGAATGTTTTATTGATTTTTTTTATATTATTTGTGACTTATTTGGTGTTAATTCATATTTTGATTATTTATTAGATTGAATTAGAATCTTATTGTTAATGATGAGGGTTTTATTACTTTGATTATTTTTTTAACCTTTCATTGACATAGTTTATTCAATTCATGATCCAATTTATGGCTTTTATTATGATTCATCTTGATTGTGATTTTTATTATGAACCTTAATTTGTATGTCTTGTGAAGTTATTGTTGATTTATACGCATATATTGTGTTTTAAGTGTTTTTTTTTTATGTAATCTTTGATTTAAGGACTTTGTTTATGTATTTTATTTTCAATGTAGAGTATTGTGTTTCTCAATTTGAATATTTTATGTTTTGATTAGGTTAATTTATGGATTTTTTTGTATTGATGTTAATTTGAATTAGTGTCTATTTGATGTCTCAAGTTTAATTAGAGTCTTATTTCTTGTAATATATAGTGTCAATTTATCAATTTGTTATCTAATATTGCTTTCTTAATTATACTAACCTTTCTTGACTCTTGTCCAAGCTATACTATAAGTACTATTTTAATTCTCTACTTCTACTTTTACTTCTTTGCATTATTGCATGTTCATGCATTCATGTGTTTTTATGCATATCACTATCATGTATTCGCTCATTTTTTATCCTTTAGATGCATATTTGCATGCACTTTGGCTTGCATCACTTGTATGAATTTCATAATTGCATAATGTTGTATGCACCCGAACTTGCATCATGTATAATCCATGTAATGCTTGTGTAAGCATACATTTGTACTAGCATCATACATTGCATTTTATACCTCTTATTATCAATCTCAAGATCTTAATCTCAAGATCTTAATCTCAATTACTAACTCCTACTAACTTCTACTAACCTTTACTAATATTTACTTTTATTTTCATTTTAATGTGATCACAAAAACTAAGCCCAACAAGTATCAGTTGAATCATGATCTAATGAGAGTCCAAGAAAGCCCAAAGCCAAAAACTAAAATACAAAGAGTCTTAAAAGGTTGTAATTGGAACTATTCAAAGCATTTGAGAGTCTAAGTTGATGTGACATCAAGTATAAAGTCTAACAATCCACAAGCATGCCAAAATCTATTATAAGTCCAATAAGGCCCAATAACAAACTAAAAAATAAAAGAATTGTAAAAAGCCTTGTTAAGCTTCATTTAAAATGTTTGGAGAGCCCAAAAATATCCAAAATTCATCCAATACAATGATGGATCAAAGGAGGACCAAATATTTATGATTTCTACATTAAAACTTGCTAATTTAGAGGCCCAAGTTATTGTCATGGTCACAGCCCTTCTTCAATCATAAGAATCTCTTCAAGATAAGTAAAGGATGGAGGGAGAACTCAATATCACGGTGGCATCATCCCTTTGGTCATAGCACCCTTTATTGAAGACCTATTTATCATGATTGCAAACCTCCTTTAGTAATAACCCACCTGGCTTAACATTGACTAGGATGGTTACATGCACTATAAGTGCTTGAAATAACAGCTCACATAGCTTGGCACCTATTTTAGAGCCCTCCAATAGTCATATTTCATAGAATAACGAATCTTTGAACATCATACAACATTAAGACCACTGCATTAGTCAAATGGGAGTTAAAATGATGTTTAATGTCATTAGTGTAGGACATTGATAATAAGGCTATAAATGGCAGTTAGTGGGGATAAATTATCTTATTTTTTCATGTTTAGAATAATATTATAAGCCTAGTTTTGTATTTATATAAACGAGACTTCATTTGATATTATGTAGAGAACTGTTGAAGATGTTGAATTCAGTTATAACATATTGAATTTCTTTGGTGAGAAATTTTTTTTTAAAGTTCTTGCATGAACTTTATGACTTATCAAGCCTAGTTAGGTTTGTGGCATTAAAATCCAAATCTTTATTTTCTTCTTCACTTATCAAACTTTTGTTGTTTATGGCATGTGGAAATTCTCAATGTCTATAGATGTTCTTTGTCATTTAATAAAGAGTGGTAATATATTCCATTATGAGTTTATCATAGCTCTTTTGCTATTGGGGGAGCTTGAATGAAAGGTTATTGATCTTTTTCAACTTGGTAAAGGGTTGAAATAGTTCCTTATTATCTCAATACTTGAACATCCTATAGCTTATTTTGGAAAGTGATATATTATATTCTTCAAGTTTATCATAGTATTAAAACTATTAAAGAGCTTGGGTTATTAATATATTGGTATTCCAAAGCATTTACTTTACAAGTACCTCATATTATTTATTATTCTTGATTATCAACTCTTAATTTATGTTGTATATTGTTATATTCTATCAATTTGCATTATATTCCAAGATCTCAATCTATTTCTGTTGATATTTATGTTTTATATGTTCTGTAATATCAATCTCCAATCTCTACTCCTTCTCCAATTTCTCTTTTTATTTACTTTTAAATATTTGTAATATTATCATTATTTGTCCTTCTTTTTATTATTAGATATGCTTTATCATTTTATTAAATCAACTATATTGAACTCACCTTTGTTGTTTGTGCTTAATTAGTGTTTGATTTGGTATTATATACCAATAATATACCAAAAATAAACCAATTTATTTATTTATATGTTTTTCATGATTTCTTAGGCAATTAATGGTCTAAATAAAATGAACCTTTCCATATATTTTCTCATTGTTAATTTCCTTTGTTATCCTAACAAATTAGTCTTTCTATATTATTTCTCTGCTTTTCTTTTCTCAATTTCCTTCTTTTTATGAATAAATTTCTCTCATTTTCTACTTTTTAATCAAAATGGAATTTTTCATTTACATTAATGATTAATATGTTTCATTTTCATTGTTGCCTAATATTTCTTATTTTCATCATTTAACATTTTATTTATAATTTTCCAAAATCACTTTATTTTTATTAAATATAACATTTTTTGTTTTTTGTTCATGTTATTATTGTGTTCTTTGTTGATCATAAAAGTCATTCAAATGCAAAGATGTGGATCACAATTTATTTTTCTTTCTAATATCTCAAATAAGTGATTTGATTATGTGTTTAATAATTTATAATGTAAGAAATATCTATCCAAGGTAAAAAATTGATGTTTTGAGGCCTAACTTAATGGAAACTCATATTGTGAATTTAAGTTCACATAATTAACCAAAAATTATCTTTAAATGCTTTTATAACTCTTTTTAATTTAGATTATTAAAGTTTTTCATTTCAATTTGTTTTTAAAGTTAACTTAAAACTCATTTTTAAAAATTTTCCATCTCTTTTCTTTATTTTAAAATTCATTTTAAAGCATTTTTCTGTCCCTCTTTCCTTATTTTAGCTTTTAAAGTTATTTCTCTTTTATTTTTCAAATAAAATGTTTTATGGCCCCAAAAATTTAAATATGAAGCAATCATAGAGGGATGTTTGCAAATGTGTTAGCCATCTTATCCCTTAACTATTTTAATTTATTGCTTCTTATTTTTTTTATATGCTTTCTTATTTCTTGTTTAACATTTTTATATTTGTTCATATTATGATTTTGCCATGAATATGCTACAATTGTTATGCTATAAGTGAGTAGTTTATTTTGCTTGCCATATTCATATGATTCATGCTTTCTTATTTTCTTGTTTAACATTTTTATATTTGTTCATATTATGATTTTTCCATGAATATGCTACAATTGTTATGCTATAAATAAGTAGTCTATTTTGCTTGCCATGTTCACACGATTCATGCATCCTATAGTATTATGGTTGCACATTTATTTTTTATGTAGCCCTTTTATACCATGCTCATGCATATTGCCATGATCATGAATGTTATATATTCTTGTGTGCTTGTGTATATATTCCATTGCATTTGTGTGTAATGGTTGATTTACAATGGTAAATATTTCTTAGAAGCACAATATAAAACTAGTAAATCTAGTCTTGCTTAACATTCAGACGGTCTAGAGATGCCTTAAATATAAAGAGTCTAATCCTACTGACATCAACATCCAAACCCAATACTTTATCCAATGGGCAAATGTGATTCTAAGTGAGGGATTTGAGTTTGCCTTAGTCAAAATGGATAATTTCTTATGCCATCCCTAAGCACTTTTAGTACTCCCCTCACTAACCCTCTATTTTCCTATAATAAGCAAAAAGGGTATGTGATCCAGAGAGTACTGAGTCAGGCCCATTAGTGTCAATAACAACTATATTCTTTAAATTTATTTAGTAAAAAAATCATATTTACTAAAACATTTGTAGTCTTTAAAGTAATCAAACAACTAAAAATGAAGTAAAAAATTAACTTAAGACATATAAAAAAATGAACAACAACTTGACAGTCTAAAAAATAAAAAAAAAAGTATTAATAACCCATAAACAATTTTACAACAACAAATTAAAATGATTCTATTTATCTATATTTTACCAAACATATAGAGAGTAGAAAATAATAGAAAAGAAGGAACATAAATACCTCAAAAAATAATAAAAACCAATAAACAAATTGTAATGGACTTTTAATGTATCCTCGCTAACATTGCTACAACTATTTTCTTCATTATCATCACTGTCTTCTTCTTTTTCTTCTTTTTCTTCTTCTTCTTCTTCTTCTTCTTCATCTTGTCAAAATTAAAATAATTCCGATGATGGGTGACAAAATTATTGTTGGCAATAATGGCTTTAAGCTCCTCTATGAGGAAGAGGAGGTTAAATAAAAATCGAGGTGTTTTCTTTTAGTGGTCCTACAGTCGTCAAAGTGCCAACATAAAACAACATAAAATGAAAGAAGAAAAGAAAAGAAAGGAAATTATGTTTTATGAAACATAGAATAGTTAAAGATGAAGAAAATAAATTACCATAAATTTTAAAATTTCAATAGAAAATAGTGTATAGTGTAATTTTCTTTAAAAGTTATAGCCTTTTCTTTTAGTTTTTCAAATCATTATAAATCATTTCAATATGAGTTTTTAAGAGTGAAATATGTCAAAAATATTCAACATTGCTACATAGATGCAAATTAAAATGTAATAAATTGATTTTGAACTTGTACAACATTTATTAAGTTTTATCATCTTTTAAACTTAGATTTCATTGACTTGAATAAGCTTTAATTTGCCTAAATAAATAAGCACACCTAGAGATTTTTTAGTCATTCTTGTTGGGTTTCATGGTATATACATATAATGAAAAATAAAATTTTAATTCATGAAAACTCCATAAGATCCATGCAATTCAATTAAATTAATTGAAAGGTTCCAAAATCTCATTAAAGATAAATAAAACTAGGTAAAAGTGTTGAAAGGAAGAGAGGGACTTTACTCTAGTGACAACTTACCTTAAGCTTTTTGTATTTCCTATTGGATTGAGATATTGTCGATTTAATGACGTCCTCTATTGATATCCATATGAATTGAATGTCTAGAAGCGATGTCGGTATGCTAGCACCCTTTCACATAAGCCTTGCTCCACTCTCTCTGTATTTTATTATTTTCTTTTCTCAAAAGAATGAATAAAAAGTGAAGAATGAATGGCTGAAACTCTAGAGAAGGAGATGTATATATACATATCCTATCTAGGGTTTTCAAAATTTTCACTTACTGAAATGATTTTGAATACTCACTTTCCTTTCTAAAAGGAATAATTTAAATTTAATTATAATACCTGTAACCATAACTAAATTTAAGGAATATTGGTGCCAAAAATCATAACATTTTTTACATGTTACAATTTTATACTTAACTTTAAAAGTTGGCAAAACTAGCCTAATTTTCTTTTTTATTTGCAATTACAACACAATTGTAATTTAGTCAAAATTGAGTATTGAATGGTACATAAGGAAGTTAAGCTGGACTAACTCACCTCCAACTAATTAGGACGCATTGACATATCTTCTAACCCTAGTTAAATATTCAAAACAATGTGTTTCAAATATACACCCCCCTTTTTATCAATTTATAACCCTAAATCACACCCATCTAACTCATTTTGTTCTTTATTTGATTAGGAATTGCAACATCAAAAGCAATGTTTTCATCTTATATCTAGTCTTAGGGATTGCATAATCAAAGGTGATTTCTTCATCTTAGATATAATAAAGAAAGCTTTAAATAGGATACAATTGTAGAATTAAAAGCAATTCAAATTAAAAGATTTTGAAACATCTATTGAAGGAGTGATCAAAATTTGAAAATAGCTTGAAGGATTAAGAATTGGAAGAAATAATTATTCAAACAAATATGGAAATATCAATAACTTTCACTCTTAGTAGTGGTAGGAGATTTTATAAAAAGCATCAGGTCGAGTTTCATCAATACATATCACTAATAAAAAAAACCCAATTAGAAGATTCATAAATTACCCTTTTTGGCAGGTATCTTTCAACACTTATTAAGCCAAAAGTTTCCTAAATTTTTTTATGAAATTTGATTGAAATTTCAAAAAAAAAAATCATAAAGGAATGAATGCATTTGCTTATAATGGTATGATGTGGACACCTAATTTAGAAACCAAGATGAGGGTGGTGATCAACAGTTATTTCAGGCAAAGACTTGAATGAGAGGTACTTGTTTTCACTGTTTAAAGAGCTAAAAAAGAAAAAGGAGACTATAACAAAGTTAAAAGATGAAAGAATTTTTGTTGCTTGAACAAATTAACATGCTGCAAGATGAAATTATAGTTAGAGATTTATGACATAGGAGATTTAGATTTATGAATTATGTTATATTATTGGGATTGTTGTTATATGTGAAAATAGTGCTTAAAAGCATAACAAAATTTTGCTTTTTCTTTAAGTACAATTTCCTTTTATTGGGTAAGTTTTCAAAATCCTAAAAGACAATGACAAAAATGTGAAAATGCCTCTTTATACAGTCAATTTGATGAAGATAAGCACTTTTAAAGCCTTTTCATATTTAACCGAACCATTAAAACCCTACCTAATTACCCATTATACTTTACCAAGACCAAAATAAACCTATAAACCTTAACCATATCCATTTCAGTATTGAGAAAGAGATTTGAGAAAAATGTGGAGAGAGAAGTTCACTTGAGTCATGTCTTTTATGTCAATAAGTAAAGTCCTAAGTAAGGACTATTTGTAGTTTATTTTCTGCATTTTTAAGTATGTTTTTAACTTTAGAAGCTTATGTTTAGCCTTAGGAAGCCATATTAAAAAAATTCAAAATTTGATCAATAAGCCTTTTCAGTGGTCAAATCGAACTCCCAGAGTTAAATTTCAATATGAAACATTCATCTAAAATTCTAGTGTGTCTACAAGTCTTATTTAACTAAAAATCAAAATTTAACCTCTGGTAGTAAAATCAAGGCCCTATAATTGTTCACCTTATCATGCTTATCCAAAATGGGATACTTGGCATAAAGAGTGCATGCTTGGTATAGAATATTCCATTATTGAATATATTAGGACAAGCATCAAGTCAATAATGAAATAGGATATTCTATTTCCTTTTTTATCCTTGAACTTTCCTAAATTATAATATTTGTGACTAAATTTGTTTATCTAACCACATAAAAAAATTCACTCAAAATACTTAAAAATACATATGAAAATTCTCTAACCAAAAACCACAATGAAAACTAAATAAAAAATAAAAACAAGACGAAATAATGCCAAAATTAAAAGAAAATTCTCTAGAGTCCTAAATCCACTCCTCATTTCTAAACCCAAAAATCACTCACACACTTCTAAATCCTAATCAATCTTTAGCAACTTTTTTCCTCTTCAATCAAACCAAAATTCACACTAAAACTTAACTAAAAACTCACTTTACCTTTTAACCTTTTCAAACACTTATCTTCAATCAAACCTTTTTTTGTGACTTTTTTACTCAACTTTTGATGCTAAGCACTTTTAAAAAATCTCTTGCTTTTAATTTCATCTCAATTATGGGGTTTGAGGTTTTAAATTTATGTGTTTAGTGAAAACAAGTTGCAATATTGAGCTATTCAGTGATGAATGTCCAATTTTGGCTAATGAAAAGCTGAATAGGCAATTCATCACTCTTGGAAAGCTATTGAGGTCTTTTAAAACCGACTGTTAATGGCCTAAAATTGGGTCTACATGCTCCAAAATTGGCCAGCCCTATTTCCTTATCCTTTGTGATTTGTATGATAGTCTTAGGGATTTCCAAGGGTGTATAGTTATTCCTATAACTTCTAAACACTGCCCAAAGGTCCTAGGATGGTGGGATTGATGTATTTCACTTTATTTTCTCATTTTCAAATCAATATCTCTTGATTTGTAACCTTTATTTCTACTTGCATTTCTTTATCTTCAAATGTTAATGTCACACATTTCATTATTAAATTATATTCATTTTTCACCTTACTTATCATATTTTTCTTTATTTTTAAACTCTACATGGTTTATGAATAAGTGATTATTTTCCACTTTATTTTCATAAAATTCTCTTTTGATACAATTTATTTTCTTTTCATAAATATTACTTTTGTTGTATTTATTTTGTTGTATATACTTTTGCTATTTAATTATGTCTATTCTCATCCAAAAGTCATCCAAATGCAAGAGTTTTTAATTTTAATTTTTTTCATGAATTTAATAAAAATAATTTTGACAATGTTTGACAATGATTTAAAATATTGGATCACTTCAAGGTACAAAATTAACATTTTGAAGCCTAAATTGATGGGAATTCATTATATAAATTAAAGCTCCAAAAATTCCATAAAATTAATTTTTAATTGATTTTTCAATAGATTTTTATTTTTTAATAAAATTGCAAATATTTTTTTCCTTAATTTCAAGCTATGGTTTTGTCCTTAAAATGGTCCCAAATTTTAAAATATTGAGCTACCAAGGACGAGATGATCATAAATGTGTTAGCCATTCTTTTCCCTACTTTTTGTTTTATTTTATTTTATTTTCTTATTTCCTTTTCTTTTACATGGCATGTGTTTCTAATTAAACGTTAAAGTAATCATGACATGACTACTATGATTATGTCATGCTTGTGCCATAAATATATTTATTATGCCATCATAGTTGACATGTTATAATATGTTAGCTTAGCATAAGCCATTTAGTTATGATTGCCATGTCCATTCATTTTTCCATGATTTTTATGTCCATATTGCCATGATCATGCATTTTTCATGTTCATAAATTTTATATACCATTATTATGTGCTTGTGTATATATTGTGCTTGTATTTGCTTATAGTGTTTTATTCAAAATAGTACATATTTCTTGGAAGCACTTTGTTAAACTAGTAAAGCTAACCCTACTTAGTATTTGGGTAGTATAGAGATGCCTTGAATATAAAGAGCCTAAACCTACTGACATTGTTATTCAAACCTAATGCTTTCTCCTGCAAGTCAATTTAGTTCCAAGTGAGGGATTCGAGTTTGCCTAGTCCTTAATGAAATAATTTTTTAGGTGATACCAAGTGGTGACACCCTATTTCTCCTAGCTGGGTTAAAAGATTGTAAGTGCATTTATGCCATCCTTAAACTCTTTTAGTATTTCCATCACTTACCCTCTATTTTTCTATAATAAGAGAAAAAGGTTTGTGATCCAAATAGTGTTGAGTTGGACCCGCAGGCATTAACATTGACGACTCCACTAGGGATATACATGTTGATCCTAATGTTAATACTTTACTTCTAATTATATATATTCTTTTGTACCAACGTGTTGTTAGCATAGATGTTCCCTAAAGCCATTCTTCTATTTATTGATGACATTGTTAATTATCCCAATGGCAATATAATATTCATTTAAATAAAGAGTTTGTTTATTTGAGTATTTATCCTTTAGCATTATGTTAAATAAATTTATTATCAAGAGTTAATAATATGAGTTACAAATTTATTTAGTACATATATTATAAATAGTTCATAGTCGAATAATTAATATTTGGGTAATATTAATTAGACTATCACCTTTGTCTATTTTCCTTGATTAGTATGTGATACTAATAGTGTGAGGTAGCGAGTCTCATGCTACTTGCTATAAGATATTATAATAGATATGTGGATACTCATGTGATGGGTGGATCGAGCAGTGACATTATATTTATGATAACAAGGATATTCACTTATAGTCAATGATCACTATCTAGATCATAATTATGAATATAGTGCATTGATATGAGGTGACACGATCATCCACATTTGAGTGGTTAGAGTTTGTTACTGCGTACATACTTGTGTTAATCACACATGGGTATATGGCATATGGTCGCTCTAGTTAGTTAAATGTAGGGATAAGTGTTCAACCAAAATGGGATTCATTGCCTGGAGTGAACTGGGATGAGATCCTAAGCTATCTAAGTTTGTTCCTGATGAATAAGTTCCTAGCTAGGACAAACACAACACAAGCTAAAAGAATTTTAGTGCTAGAAAGTGTTTCTAATATTTGTTATATTTTATCAAAAATAGAACTTAATATGAGCTTAAGTGATAAAGCAATTAGAGTTTGACAATACTATGACTTTAGGCTATATTGGGATCTTCTAATGAAGGGATTTTAGTGTATGGTAATTATGACTAAAGGGTTAGTGTGAATTAATATATACATTCATTTCTAATTGGGTAGTTGTGATATCAATGCTAAGGGTCACTCATAACTTATAAGAACTAAATGTGAATGATTGGGATTTTAACATTTAGACTTAAAAGAGTTTCAAATAATATCAAGTGTTGATATTATCTTCACATTGCCAATTAGACATGAACCTAGTAAGTCACACCTAAAAGACTTTACCTTATCTCTATATAATAATCTAATTATTGATTAAAGAGTTTAATCAATTAATTAAGATTAATGAAATTAGATTTATGCTTAAAAGCAATGATTTTAGCATATCATGAAATCTAATTTCAAAGGAAGGTTTAATAATTAATTTGTGCTTAATTAATATGAGATATTATTTAAGGTACTAAATTAGTAATAAGTATATATTGTTTCTATTGGATTTAGATTAATGGCCCAAGTTGTATGGACCTAGGCCTAAAAGATTTTTGAACTAAAGATTAATCCAAAACCCAAGCATCTTGTCTAGGCCCATTTAATTAATGGATTGGGCTAGGACTAAGAGTTAGCCTAATCACCAAGCCCATATCTATTAAATAAATGTAGTTAAATTTGTCTTATTTAACATTATTAACTTTGACTACATTAAAGATGACATCATATGGACATTGTGAGAATGGATGTAGAGAATTATATAGGATATATTTTCTACATAATTCTTAATGCAATTTGTCATCATCCTAGATTAGTGAATATATGTGTGCCAAGTGGATGTATGTGATCTAATAGGTCATGTGACAAGGAGCCTCCTTTTTCTATACATAAATAAATATCCTAAGAAGTGCTCTAAGGATAAGGATGACAATTGTAAGGCTAGGATGTTGTAGAGAATTTGCATGAGATGTAATCTCTACATCCATTTGTTTCAGACTCTAGTGACTTAGACATTTGTCATAATATCATGACAAGTGACATATGCTGATGTCATTAATCTCTATAATCAATACTTGTCATATATATCTCCAAGAGTTAGTTGATATAAAATGAGAGGGTGAGTAGAGAAGAACAAACATCGAAAGCAAAAGAAAGAAAAGAAAAGAAAACACATATTCATAAAAAAAGCCTTAAAGCTCTTACAAAGGGATTAAGTTAGTGCAAGCTTAAGAGGTCAATTGAGAGGGGATGCTTGCTACTTCTTTATCAAAGCAAGATGGAGATATGGTGGAGCTTAGTGTCTCAAGCTAGAGGCCTTACATGTGGGAGGCTTGAAGAGGTTCATTTAAGAGTTCAATAAATAGAGGCCAACCATAGTAGTAGATTAAATATGGTCTACATCAAACACTTGGAAATTGGTAAGTATTCTATAACTTATAATTTCCTATGTTATTTTTGTGTTGATTTGGATATTAGCTATATGCTAACTAAAAATTGGATCCTAGGGTTTGGAATTCTAGATGAGATCTAGAGTTATGTTTGAGCTAATTTTTAAAATTAGCTCTACTTAGCATTTGACTTCTAAGTCACATAACTGATTCCTTTTAGTGGTATCAAAGCTCCTTTTTACACTTAACATATGTGAATTGATTCATAATTACAAGTGTTATGGTAATGTTTAATGTTAGTTGCGAGTGTTGTAACTAAATTGAGCATATTTAGGTGACTAGTTCTGTGCAAAACTAGTGATGAGTCAACACAACAGTGGTGAGTCATCATGCTTGCTTGCTATGATGAGTCAGCACACCCATGCCGAGCCAACATGCTTGCTTACTATCATGAGTTGGAACACTCGTGATGAGTCAACACACTTGCTTACTGTCATAAGTTAGCACACTCATGATGAGTCGGCACACTTGCTTGCTATGATGAGTCAACACACTTTGGTAACGAGTTAGCATACCCCAATTCATGCTTATACACTTGAAATTTCAACCCTGACATGCAATAGTTGCATTTTATGAGTTTTATGCTTGTTATACATGCATAGAATGATCATAGTCTTTGTATTACATCCAAATTTTGTAATAATTATTCATTATTATTATTATTTATGTAATTAAGTGCTAATTACATAGAACTAAGATGCAATATTTCACCTTGGAATGCCAAGGATTCAATGTAATACACAAGAGTTATGATATGGAGCTTTAAGAGTTCAAGTTGGAGATCCTTGGAGATAATTACAAGCTTAAGTGATAAGGCCCATGATCACGAAGCCCATAGAGTCTAGGCCTATAATATATTCTAAGAGTTAGAATAGGATTAGGTAGGGCTCATGATCACTCCATTTTTGTGCATTTATAATGCATGTTCTTTGTATATATATGATATATATGTTGAAACATGAGATATATGCATATATGATATGTGTATAATTGCCATGAAATGTATACATATGATATATGCAATGTAAAATGGCTAATGTGAAAAGTGAGACCTCTAAAATTAAGATCCAAAAATTTTCTAAAACAAATTTATCTCTAGGCCCTCCATTGGAGTAGTAACTTGCATGGTTTTGGACTATTTGCATTGGCTATTAACATATAGGGGTGTACATGAGATCCAAGAGATTCATGTAGTGTTATTGTTAAGCATGAGATGTTGTGGGTGTATAGACACATTGCATGCCAAGAATGGCAAATAGGCATACATGAGGTGTGTAGTGTTCAAGTTTATACATTTCACTGATCTGATGGTGTGGGCCTAACTAATGCTAAGGTCCAAGAATGATAATATGTACCTGAGGTTTGTAACATTAAGAGATGGATTAATGGAACCTTACATGAGATGTGATGGCAAGGGTTGCCACTTCATAAGAACTAATATTCCAAGAATGGCAGTGCATACCTAAGGGATATTAGTAACATATTAAGAACTCCATCACCCACTAGAAATCCATCCAATAAGGGATTTCTGTTTTCTACTATGGAAGTGTAGAATTCGCTAAGTTAGTGGGAGACCATTATGATTATAGACTAAATATAATGATAAAATAACAATGTCATAGATCTAACTAATCTTGTTACCTTTACAAAATTTGATAATATGAGATCAACAAACCCACTAATAGGCTCACGGACCCCTAACTTTATTGTTATTTTTCAAAAGATTCTATATGTATTAAATTAAAGCCCACTCGGTCCTCTTCCTAAAAATGCTTCCTAAGAGGAACATTATACTCTGTATAAATGGATGTATGATGATTTGCAAACACGATTCATAATGTGCCCTTCTATGAATACCGATAACCATTGGTAACATAAGTAGTACATAAATGCAAAAGAAATCCTACTTCACCTACAAGAGTTGTTTGGTGAATATAGTATGACCACTAGATATGCAATATCAAAGTGGTTATTTCGTGCTAAGATGAAGGAGGGTGAGGATGTGGGAGTCCAAGTGGACTAGAATGTCTAGACTTTATATTGGACTACCATCTCCAAATGGATTTGATCCTTTAATCCTTTCTTAAATCTCATGGGCAAATCATTGCAAACTTACATTTGAACAAAAATAAAGTGTACTCTTGTGAATTTTTAAATATGCTTGTGACGGCCTAAAAGGCTATCCAAAGTAGCAAAGGGAAAGAGGTTGCTCTTATTGCATCTTCTAATGAGACTATGAAGAAAGGCAACATGAAAAAGAAAGGCAAGACAAGTGTTGTCAAGCCTATGGGTGGTCTAGCCAAAAATAAGGGCAAGGCTATTATAAGGGAAGAGCAAGACAAGGGAAAGTGTTTCCATTATTAAGGCGAAGGACATTTAAAAATGAATTGTCTTAAGTTCCTTGAGTCTCTCAAGACAAAAGGAAAGGGCAAGCAATGAGAAAGTAAGACTTTCTTTAATCTATTTGCTTCCAAATGTTCTAAAAGCTCATCTAATGCATGGGTATTAGATACCTATACAAGTTCTTACGTTTGTTTATCCTTAGAGGATCTAGCAAATGAGAGAAGGCTAAGGCTTAGAGAAGTAACCTTAAAGTGTGGCAATGGAGCAAGTGTTCCGACCAAGGCTATATGATATACTTCTATTGATCTTTATGATCATATTTTGTTGTTGGATAATGTATTATATGTACCTAATGCCTATAAAACATAGTCTTTATTTCTAGTTTGACTAGAAAGGGTATAAGTTTCCTTTTAAAAGAGACTTATGTAATATTTACTTCAGAAGTGAAACAATAGGCATGTGTTATTTAATACATGGTTTATATTATGTTGATAATATTTCCAATGACAATGAGCCTCAAGTTAATATGAGTAATGAAAGTACAATGCTAAATGAAAATGCCTCTAATTCTAAATATCTATGGCACTTGAGATTATATCACATTGTAGAAGATAGGATCATGAAGTTGGAAAGGATAAGAATCTTAAGTTATCTTGAATTTGCATCTAATCTGACTTGTGAGGCTTGTCTTCAAGGTAAGATGACTACATCACCATTTGTTAGAAAAATCGTAAAAGTCAAGGACATATTGGAAATCATACATAGTGATATATGTGTACCATTTCTAAAATGGCTAGAGGTGGTTTCTACTACTTTATAACCTTTATAGATTATTTATCAAGGTTTGGGCACGTGTTTTTTATAAAGAACAAAAGTGAATCCTTTGAAGAGTTTGAGGAATTTAAAGCCCAAGTAGAGAACCAAATTGGGAAAAGTATTAAAACTCTAAGATTATATCAAAGAGGAGAATACTTAAGTACTGAGTTTATTAAGTTCTTAAAGGAACATGGCATTGTATCACAACTCATGCCACCTGAAACACCTTAATTGAATGGTGTGTCTAAAAGGTGGAAAGGTACTTTATTGGATATGGTATATTCTATGATGAGCTATACTAATATTCTTATTTCACTCTAGGGTTATGTACTTTAAATGGTCTGCTGCATCCTTAATCGTGTTCCATCCAAATCCATTTCTACTACACTATATGAGATATGGCATAGTAAAGAACCAAGTCTTAAATATGTTACGAATTGGGGATGTCCAACTTTTATCAAGAGATTGAAATTGAATAAGTTGGATGTAAAATTGACTAAAGGAAGGTTTGTTGGATATCCTAAAGATAGTTTAGGGTATTGCTTTTATCTTCATACTAAACAAGTTGTTATTGTAAGTAGAGATGCTATTTTCCTTCAGAAAGAGTTTCTAAAGGAAGGTGGTAAAGGAAGGAAGATAATATTAGATGAGGAGTCATTTAAAGAATCATAACAAAATGATTAAATGGATATTGATCAATCCATTAAGCCTATTCTAATTAAGAATGCCATCACACTGACTCCTTAAAATTCTAGTAGGGTATCTCATTCTTTGAAGAGATATGGTTTTTTTCATGATATGCAAGAGTTACATGTTCATAAAGAAAGCATTCATGTTAATGATCATATTACATATCAAGAAGCTTTATGTGATAAAGATTCTTCTAGATGGATTGAGGCTTTGAGAACAAAAATGGATTCCATACATGCAAACCAAGTCTAGATACTTGTTGATCCTCCTGAGGGTATTATACCCATTGGGTGTTAATGGATCTTTAAGAGAAAGATTGGTGTAGATGGAAAGGTAAATACCTATATAATTAGGCTTTTAGTGAAAGAGTTTTGACATAGGCAAGGGGTTAACTATAAGGAGACCTTCTCGCCAGTAGCCATGCTTAAATCCATTTGGATTCTTTTAGTCGCACACTATGATTATGAGGTTTGACATTTGGATGTCAAGACCGCTTTCCTTAATGGTTATATTGAGGAAGAAATTTTCATGGAGTAACTTAAGGATTATGAATCCGCTAAAAGCTCAAAAGTGCACAAGCTTAATAGATCCATCTATGATTTAAATCAGGGATTCAAGAAGTTGGAATCATAATTTTAATGAGGTTGTCTGTTCTTATGGATTCATTAAGAATGAAGATGATCCATATGTATACAAGAAGGTTAGTGGGAGCCAATTTGCTTTCCTAATCTTGTATATGGATGACATTTTATTAATTGGAAATGATGTCGAAATGATTTTTTTTTGAAAATATGGCTATCTAAAACCTTCTTGATGAAGGACATAGGGGAGGAAACCTATATTCTCATGATTTGAGTCTATAAAGATAGACTGGAGAGAATGATAGGTTTATCCTAGAGTCATTACTTGGAAAGGATGTTGAAGAGGTTTAACATGCTTAATTCCAAGAGAGTTTAAGGGAATCTTTTAGTACTTGAGAAGTTCTAAAGATTTAACCTTAACTTATGAAGAAGATGATTTCATAGATTCTGATTTACAATCAGATATAGATGATAGAAAGTCTATCTATATATTTGATTTCATATGTAATGGAGGTGCAGTAAGCTAGAAGAGTTCCAAGCAAGGTATCACTGCTGATTTCATTACAAAAGTTAAGTATATAGTCGCAATAGATGCTGCTAAAGTAGTTGTTTAGATTAAGAAGTTCATTTATGAACTAACAGTTGTTCCTTCCATTGAGTCATTGATTCCTCTCTATTGAGACCACAATGGAGCCACTACTTTAGCAAAGGAACACAAGTCTTACGAGAAATCCAAACACATAGAAAGTCACTCTCATATTATCAAAAAACTTATTGGTAGGGCATTGTGCTCATGCAAAAGGTAGCTTCGACTGATCATGTGGTTGATCTATTGACTAAGGTGCTCACTCAGCTATAGTTTGACCATCATCTTGAGAAGATGGGTCTTAGATATTGTAGTGAATGGCGCTAGTGCAAGTGGGAGGTTGTTAGCATAGATGTGCCCTATGGCTATTCTTGTATTTAATAATGTCATTATTAATTATCCCTATGGCAATATAATATTCATTTAAATAAAGAGTTTGTTTATTTGAGTATTTACCCTTTAGCATTATGTTAAATAAATTTATTATTAACATGAGTTACAAATCTATTTAGTATATATGCTATAAATAGTTCATAGTCAAATAATTAATATTTGGGTAATATTAATTAGATTATCAATTTTGTCTATTTTTCTTGATTTCTATGTGATACTAATAGTGGGAGGTAGTAAGTCTCATGCTACTTGATATGAGATATCAGAATAGATACATAGATACTCATATAATGGGTGGATTAAACAATGATGTTAGATTTACAATCATAAGGATATTCACTTAAAGTCAACAATCACTGTCTAGGTCATAGTGGTGCATATAGTCCTTTAATATGAGATGACACGATCATCCATATTTGAGTGGCTAGAGTTTGTTACCGCTTACATACTTGTGTTAATCACACATGGGTATATGGCGTGTGGTGGCTCTAATCAGTTAAATGTAGGGATAAGTGTTCAACCAATATGGGATTCATTGCTTAGAGTGAACCGGGATAAGATCGTGAGCTATCTACATTTGTTCTTGATGAATAAGTTCCTAGCCAGGACAAACACAACACAAGTTGAAAGAGTTTCAGTGCTACAAAGTGTTTCTAGTACTTGTTATGTTTTATCAAGAATAGAACTTGAGATGAGCTTAAGTTATAAAGCTATTAGAGTTTGACTATACCATGACTCTAGGCTATATCAGGATCTTCTAATGAAGGGATTTTAGTGCATAGTAACTATGACCAAATGGTTCATTTAAATTAATATATACATTCATTTCTAATTGGGTAGTTATGATATCGATGCTAGGGGTCACTCACAACTTATAAGAACTAAATGTGAATGATTGGAATTTTAACATTTAGACTTAAAAGAGTTTTAAATAATATCAAGTGTTGATATTAGCTTCTTATTGCTAATTTGAGATGAACCTAGTAAGTCACACCTAAAAGGCTTTACCTTAATATATTAATATAATTATTAATAAAGAGTTTAATAAATTAATTAAGATTAATGAAATTGGATTTATCCTTAAAAGTAATAATTCTAGCATATCATGAAATCTAATTTCAAAGGAAGGTTTAATAATTAATTTATGCTTAATTAATATGAGATATTAATTAAGGTATTAAATTAATAATAAGTATATGTTGTTTCTACCGAATTTAGATTAATGGCCCAAGTTTTATGGACCTAGGCCCAAAAGAGTTTTGAACCAAAGATTAATCCAAAACCCAAGCATCTTGTCTAGGCCCATTTGATTAATGGATTGGGCTAGGACCAAGAGTTGGCCTAATCACCAAGCCCATATCTATTAAATAGATATAGTCAAATTTGACATTGTTGACTTTGATTATATTAAAGATGACATCACATGGACATTGTGAGAATGGATGTAGAGAATTATATAGGGTATATTATATAATTCTTAGTGCAATTTGTCATTATCTTAGATTAGTGCATATATGTGTGCCAAGTGGATGTATGTGATCTAATAGGTCATGTGACAAGGAGCCTCCTTTTTCTCTACATAAATAAATATCCTAAGAAGTGTTCTAAGGATAAGGATGACAAGTATAAGGCTAGGATGTTATAGAGAATTTTCATGAGATGTAATCTCTACATCCACTTGTTTTGGACTCTAGTAACTTACACATTTGTCACAACATCACAACAAGTGGCATATGGTGATGTCATCAATATCTATAATCAACAGTTATCATATATATCTTTAAGAGCTAGTTAATATTAAATGAGAGGGTGAGTAGAGAAGAAAAAATATGGAGAGCAAAAGAAAGAAAAGAAAAGGAAACACATTTCCATAAAAAGCCTTAAAGCTTTTATAAAGGGATCAAGTTGGTGCAAGCTTGAGAGGTCAATTGAGAGGGGATGCTTGCTACTACTTTATCAAAGAAAGATGGAGATATAGTGGAGCTTGGTGTCTCAAGCTAGAGGCCTCACATGTGGGAGGCTTGAATAGATTCATTCAAGAGTTGAATCAATGGAGGTCAACCATTATAGTAGATTAAATATGGTCTACATCAAACACTTGGAAATTAGTAAGTATTCCGCAACTTATGATTTCCTAAGTTATTTTTGTGTTGATTAGGATATTAACTATTTGGTAATTACAAATTGGATCCTAAGGATTGGAATTCTAGTGAGATCTAGGGTCATGTTTGAGCTAATTTTTGAAATTAGCTCTATTTAGGATTTGATGTCTAAGTCACATAACTAATTCCTTTCACTTGCATCATGATAATTTTCACACATACGCAAGTCTAATTACTTTGATATTATCAAATTATAATTCACCATGACTCACTCAACTCATGGGTTAATTAGTTTGGCATTTTCACCTTTAACTTGATCCAAGAAAACCTGTCGGGCTTATCTGACCAGACTCTGTAACCTAAGTCCTTAAGGGGGCAATTTTCTCTTAAGTTTGTAAAAGATTTTGGGCTCCTCTGACCTTCGCTTATAACTTAATTCCATAATGGAGGGCATCTCACTAAAGGAACCTTTGAATTTACCCTGACTCACATATGCAGTGGCCTTAGCAATTTCCTATAGGATTATACCTTAATTGCATGTATTTGCTAAATTTTTGTATATATGTTATATCTTGATTAGAGTGAGTCTTTGGTAACATCTATATATTATACTTAGGAGACTAGAATTAAATAAACCTTTTTAGTCTTTCTATACCTTTTTGAACCTAAAAGGTTGCAACAAACCTAATTAATATGCCATAATACATCTGTTACATACTGTTCAATTCTTATGACCCAAATTGGTTAACCCCATTTAGGTCATATGCTTTAAATGTTATGACTCTTATAGTCATGATAGAATGATTAACTTGCTAAATCTCATGGTTTAATTAGGTATGTTTAATCTAAAACTATATACATGAGATATGTTAATAACCTAACCCTAAATTATAGGGTTATCATACCATTAAGGTTATTGTGATATAACTTATTTTGATTTGTTAATTTAACTCTAATCATCTGGTTATGACATAATCATGCCACCATTGGTCCTTATATGCTTTAAACCTAGCAATCTTATAGAGTAACTAGTTTTGGCCTCTATATATCCAAATAAACAAGACAATTTGGAACTTATACCATGATACTCTTAAATGGACATAGTAAGCTAATATGTGATTCACATTTATAATTTATTTGGATATATATGAACTAAAATGCTTAATTTGTTATATCTTGATAACCTAAATATAAATTATGAAGATACTATACTTAAATTTAGTACAATATCTTTATAATTTGGTGTTATTATTATCTTGATATCAAATACTTATTTATACTTATAAAAGTTACATTTATATTAAGATATTTACTAGCTAACATACAGTTTTACAAATTAAAGAAAATTTGTTTCATTATCATTTTATATTTTTTAAAACTTACTAACTAAATGTTATAATTATTCTTTATATGATATGGATATGAAACCTATAAAAATAAACATTAGCTACTTATTGGGGGAGTTATGTATGTACTAGTATGAATAGAACAAGATCAGTGTACTATGTTAGGGCACATAAGCTTTGGTGACCATTTATTAGTTTTTATTGATGTGGGACAGTCTTCTTGAATAAGCTATGTAAATTAGAGTCGCCACCTAACTTTTATCGGGAAATGGAAAAGTGAATAAGAACTCACTTTCCTAACTAGAGATTCTAGGTTTGGGGGGTAGCAACCACTTATCCTGTTTCTCATTATACATTTCTTACCTACTCATTCCTTCACCTTAGTTTCAATTTTAATGATGCATTTTTCACACTTGATTATTATTCAATTTAAGATTACATTGAAATGAAAAATTGGGACACAAGATAATTGAACTTAGTGCACATACATCATAAAATAAGCAAATAAACATACATTAACCGATCATATCATCCAAACATCAATTAATAGCAACAAGTACGCAAATAGCAAGTAGCACAAAAGCATGCAAAAAATAGTAAATAAAATAAACACATTCAAATAACCTATTCCAATAAATACATATGAAATAGTAAATAGTAAATGAATAAAATAGAAAACAGGAAAAGGGATTAAGGATTACAAACCTTGAAATGACCTATTCAAATAAATACATATAAAATAGAAAATAAAAGGGAATCGAGAATAAGGATTGCATTGCTTTAAGAATTCCCTATCCTATTAATTACATCAAAAAAGAGAATATAAGGAAAATTCCTATTCTAATAAACCTACAAAACAAAGATTAGTTCACATGCACATGCAAGCACACATCATGAGGAAACATAATTGAAATAACGAAAGCATTTAAACAAATCAACAAACAAGGATGCTAATGGAAATTCATAATGTAAGGCTTAAAATTCAAGTATTTGGTCTTAAATTGCCATTTTTATTGTGAAAATATTTGTAATAAGAAAAATGCAAGGAGATTAAGATAAAGAAATAAAGGTAATACTATAATAATAACAACAACAACAACAACAACAACAACAACAATAATAATAATAATAATAATAATAATAATAATAATAATAATAATAATAAGGGAACCCTACCTAATCACTTTTTGACTTGTGGTTTAAATCCTAACAAAGTGGTACCCTGAGGTTCAAACCGTTAGCAAAATCCAAAATCTTGCTAACACTGTTAATGAATTTGATATGGCAAAGGGTAATTGTGTCTCTTCACTCTAGCTTATGTCTGACATGTCAAAAAATAGAAAACATGCGTCCAAAGTGCAAAAAAAAAAGGGTTGAGGAAATGGAGATTAAAACCCCTAAAAATCCCTAAAATTTATAATTCATCTAAACAATTCCAATTATTCTAATCAATTGAAATCCTTAAATTCCTAAATGTTCTTAAGTCTCTTCATTAAGGAAAATTTAAATTTTCATTTGATAAATTGAAGTTTAATTCAAAGTAGAAAATATTAGTTTGTTATCTAAAAGTAGCAGGACTCTAGCATCACCTATAAAGAAATGTGATTGTGTTTTGCCATCTTTGATGAAGATATCATCAACTTCAGTTAATTATAGGTGAAAATTTCATAGTTGCAGTAAATTTGATCTTATAGGTAGGCATGGGTGCAAATATTTTGAATGGGTTGATAGTGCATATCCAGGAATGGAGAATTATGGTGATTTCAATAAATGGGAGGAAGAAATTATGATGTGGCGAGCAAGAGAAGTAGAGATGAGTGCTGAATTATCCAAATTGAAGAAGCTATTAAGTATGAATGAGATGGAATTGCGGGCATACAAGAATGAGATAGTTAAGCTAAAATTGGAATTGAAAAGTATAAAGAACAAAAGGGCATGAACTTGAAATTCAAATGTAGTTGTAATGAATTTGTAATGCTATTTTTATTAGTTGTGGTTGTGGCATATGCTGTCAGTAGATGTGGAAAAGGGAACATATATGGGAAAGGGATTTTGTATTTGCCTTAGAATGAAAGAAGTGTACTATGTAATTAAAGTGTTTTGTTAAAATGCCTCAATGAAATTAGACAGGAAGATTTTTCATGAGTGCACACCCTAGCACATGGCCATGCACAAGAATGTGCATTAGGGTGTGTATGCAAGCGTGTATGTTAATTTTGTGTGCACATCCTAGTGCATGGCCATGCACTTAGGTCTGTACTATTTCAAATTTATGGACAACCTGATACATGGCCATGTGGTGGGGTGTGCATAGCTTCTTCATCGGGCTTGGCTTTAATTATGCCAGTGCACACCTTATTGCATAGTCGTGTGGTGAAGCATGCAAGATTCTTGATGAGCACATAGTCGTGTGCTAGGCTATGTACGCAATTTGTACAGATAGACTTTCCGAACATGGTCGTGCACTAGCTTTAGTTCACAAAATTGCAACAAATAATTTAATTAGATACTATAATGCACTTAATTATTAAATAAACATGCAAATGTTTTATTTAAAATGAAATGAAATAATATTATGCTAAATTCAAGTAAAATTAATAAAAATTAGATAAACTTATACAAATATATTATAAAACTGATAAAAATGGTCCTAAAATTGTATGATTAAATGACACATAATAGTTTGTTAACTATTTTGTGACTATGTAATGAAAGTTAATTGTTTTGTGAAAACAAAGTTAACTGTTTTATGAAAACAACATTCCTATTTATGGTTTATGAATTGAACTTTCATAAGCAACTTATTGAAACATCCAATGCTAATATCAATACCAAAAAAGAACCATAAAATGAAACAAGCTCCATCATATTGATGTATTGATATATAAATATTCAGAAATACAAAATAATTAATGTTGACCTGAACCAAATACACTTCAAAATAAGTGATATTTACTTGAACCAAATAGACTTCAAAATAACAAAAGCTAAGGTGTTCATAATAGTTTACACTGTCATAATTTAAATTATTTCACACAGTTGACATCACATTCAAAATAAAAAAATCAATCTATTTTGTTGATGGCCTTGTATCTGCTGCCATCTTTTTTTTCTTTACAGGTGTAGGTAGAGGTGTAAAAGATGCAAGCTAAGATGTCCTCTTGAAGTTTTGGTAAGATGAAGGGGATATGTTGAAATTGGATGCTTGAGGCCTTGGAGGCTTGAATTGACATGCATTTGTCTACAATGGTAGAAAAAATTTGTTACAATTTCAGTATAAGTTCATAAAAAATTAGACTAAATATATTTTTACCTTAGATGGCATAGGTTGACTTGCTAATCTCACAGGACCATCATTACTTCCACCATGCCTTCCAGGAACTATAATTTGTGTGTGAGATATGTGTTGTTTAGGTTAACTTACTAACTTGACAACACCATCAACTCTTGTCTATTGATGAGCACCAGCTGGTTTCCTTTTTACAATTCTTGTAGGAACACCTTACATATTAGCAAAAAGTTTTCCAACAAACATATGAGTGACATGGGATTCTCATTATCAACATGAATGATAAGTCAACAATAAATACCTTATTTAAGCTAGATGTAGCAGCATGTCTTAACAAATTTTTTCACCTCTGCCTTCTTTGCCAAGCCATTTCGCCAGTTATCAATGCTTTATACCCTTTTACATTGTGACTTACTTATTTACAATTACCATAAAATATAAAACCACCACTTCTCAAAGTCTTATAGGGGTTTTTAGGCTCATCTGCAGTTCTAATCCTTTTCTTTTTAGGTCGACCTACTGGTTTCCTCATTACATTGGGGTGGACATCAAGAAAATTATTCCTTTCCCATTCTTCCTTGCATGGAATAAGGTATATCTTGTGCTTCTACACTGATAAGTAGGTAGCTTTTGAGTAATATCAATGAACATAATTTTTAGGTTGCTCCCTATTTTTCCAAATTGCACTTACAACATGCTTGTAGAGTATTCTTATCAAGTCCCAATACCTGTAACTGCATGTGTTCTTTGATAGATCAACCACATTCCCTGTGTCACCAAAGTTAACTTTGTATCTCCTTTCACCAATTGGAGTGCAAAAATAATCCCTACTTTCAACCTTATGCTTCTCTAAAATTTCTTAGGCATTTGGATAAAGTTCACCTGTATAATATTTCATTCTAGTTGCCTTAACATATATCCTTTTCATCAACCTTCTCTTAATCCATTCAAGCATACTTAATATTGGCATATCTCTTGCAACTTTAATATATGAGTTGAAAGACTCATATATATTATTCTAAATAGCATTACATTTAGTATTAGGAGAGAAAAATTCTTGTGCCCACTTTGAAGGATCCCTTTGTATTAACCAATCATGAGCTTTAACATCAATCTCTTTAAGTTTATCTATATGAAACTGCCATGTCTTTTGAGTCCCTGTGTTTGTAGCTGACCATAATAAATTATTGTAAGTTGAATCCTTATACAATAACTTAAAATTCTTAGCTATATGTTTCACACAATGTCTATGCTCAACAACAAGAATCATTCCCTTGAAAGCCTCCACTAGTCCCTAATATAACAATAATAAACAACAACCATATCAGTCATAATTAAAATGATAAAATTTCATATAAATAATTGCAACCCTAATCAAAATTAAATTTAAAAGAAATAAAACATTGTTTAATTACCTTTTGTTGATCATACATAAAAATCCATCTTGTTTTTTGAGGACTTCCAAAATCTTCAAAGACTGGATTTAAAAACCATTTCCAATAAACTTTTATTTAATGTCAACAATAGCCATTACAAGAAGAAACATGTTTTCATTTCCATCACGGCCTACAACACATAATAGTTATCCACCAATTAATGTTTTAAAATGGTATCCATCCAATCCAATAATAGGTCTCAATCCTGAAAAATATCCTAGCTTTTGCTGCCTAAATCTAATATACATGTAATGAAAGACTATAAAATCTTTTGGTCTTTAGTCAATTTCTTCAGTTTGGTCTTGCTCCTTCATCACTTTCTTAAGACTGGTTTCCAATTTGACACAACTTCTAGGATTTATCTGCCTTATTGTTTCTGCATAGTCCCCTAGCCTCTTATATTGATCAACAACATCTCCAAAAATCAATTTCTTTGGTCTTCTTTTGGCTCTGTAGCATTTTAAAAGAGATATCTCATGCCTAAGTTGTCTCTAAATCTTCTTCTATGTTGCATGTACTTCTTAATCAATATTATCTCATAAATCTTCTTTGTACTTTTTAGCGAGATATTTGGAAGTAATTATATTATTATTCCATTGCCAAGGGTATGAATGTTATGGCTTAAAAGTCTTGATTTGGAATGTAGTACAATCCCTTAGCTTTAAAGCATGTATCCTAAAGCCACACCTTTCTTTACATATATTAGAAGCCCTCTTTTTGTTATTTTTGTTTCAAGCATAACTAAAACCTCTCTTAATAGCCCATTCTTGTAATGCTTTCCTAAAAACAATTGCACTTGTAAACCTTATCCCTTTGCAAAGCTTTGGATCTTCGAATCTTGAATTCTCATTAAAGTCAACATTGTCTCTATTATGTTCATCATTAGATCCTTTCAAGCTACCTTAGTCATCTTCATGTAGTGGTTGCTCATTGAATTCATTCAAATCTTCCACAGTTAAGTCATTCACATTACCCCCTACACAAGCATTCTCTGAACCATCATTCCCTAAACCTTCATCCCTATCACTAGCAATCCCTAAACCTCCATCCCCTTCTCCAATAGCCCCTACACCAACATTCTCTGAACCATCATTCCCTAAACCTTCATCCCTATCACTAGCACTTCTATGCCTAATGCTTCTTAAACTAGTAGAATTCTAAACAGTATGAAAAATATCATCTTATGATCCTTCATGGTCATCATACAATCACTAAGCTCACCAGAAAATTATAAGTGAGTATCTTCTTCTTCTTCTAAAACCTAGTAATCATTATCCTCTATATCATTGTTTAATTCATTATTAGTACTCCTCAAATCATTGATTAAATTTTTTGTTAACTTATCAATATCACAGTCTTCATCACTATTATCATGCATATCAATTAATTTCCCATCTTCTTCTTGTTCAACCTCTCCCTCACTATCCTAATCACCATCAGCTGCCCCTCTCTATCCTTTATTTCATCACTATAATCAAATAACATATAACTTAAATAAACTTCTTTATCTTCCATTTCACTTTCTCCACTAAAATTTACATTTACATCCTTATCTAAGTTAATAGCATCATCACTACTATCCACATAATCCTTTTGTAAATTAACAAAATCACTATCTTCTTCATTTAAATCACATTCATCTTCATTAGGTCGCACTATATGTAAAGGGAGGTCAACACTAACATAATATATTTCAATATAATCTTGTCCTTTATTTATATCAAGAATTTATTAACAAATTTTATCATCCACTATTTCCTCTGTTCCCTCAAGGCATTACAAACCTGCAACCCTATACCACATTCTACTTCTAGCTTTATATCTAGATCATAAAAATCCTAAATATCTGAAACATTAAAATGTAGTCTATATCCATTTCTTTATATGCCATTTTCATATCTAGTGTAATTCTCATCCGACCATTGGCCCTTATGGAGAAGCATAAGATTATTCAATTTATACCAATACAACCATAAATTATAGCATTTGCATTTTGTGTCTTTATGTAATCTAACTGCTTATGCTTGTTTTTTAGTTTAGTAGAAGAGCTACCAAAGGAAGAAAGAATAGAGTGAAGAGAATATTAAAGTCAAGCTTTACATGTCTAGATTAATTAAGCTCTAAAAATACTTTGCATTCCCCCCCCCCTTTTTTGCCACTTAAGACACAAGCTGGAGTGAAGAGATGCAATTGCCCTTTGCCACGTCAGATTCATTAATGGTGTTAGTAGGATTTTTATTTTTTGCTAATGGTTTGAGCCTCAAGGTGCTACTTTATTAGGGTTCAAACCATAGGGTACTTATCTGTACTTTCCTTAATAATAATAACAATAATGCAATTTTCATTATATAAATAGGGCCTTTAAAAAATGCAAAACTAATAATAAAAAGAAGTAAAAATGACCAAAATAATAATAATGTAAATAAAAATGATAAAAATGCCATTTTTATCACAAAATAGGAATTTTATGATTTTTCTAAAACTTTAATTGAGAAATATTATTAAACATTAACCAAGCTATCTTAAGCTATAATGGATAATAGAAAATTTGGGACAAACCTAAAAAATTTATAATCAGATAAAGAAAGATAAGCTTGGGGTAAAGCATGAGCTACTGCCTTCGCTGACCTTTTAATAAAATGAATTTGAATGCACGAGAAAGTGGAAATTAAAGCACAATAATATGCTATAATCAAACCAATGAAGATGCATCAGTAAGATTTCAAATAGCCTAAACAACTTATTGAGCATCTAAATCCAAAATAAGAAGATTATAATTCAAACTTTAGCCAACTTAAAACCTCTCACAATGAAATGGTTGTTGCACCCCGAGGAGAGAAGGAACCATAGCTAGCCTTAGAAAAAACTAAAAGAAACTCACCATATAATGATCGAAGAACACATCCAATCCCAATCAAATTACCTTCAACACAAACAGTTGTATCAATATTCACTTTCAACCACCCAGGTTAAGGCTTTGTGCATACCATATCACCTCTATTGACAACAAAAGGCTAGAAATTAAGTATTGAATTAAGCAAAAGAGCACATTGCCATTGATATAAGAATTTGTTAGACTTTGTTTAAAAGAGAGTGAATTATTCACCGACGATTCCTCCATAGCTTATCATTGTAACAATTCCATAAGTTCAAGGGCTCATTGTTCTAATTGTAAATGGGAAAAAACACACTAGGCCCATTGTAGACACTCACTTTCAGGATGATGAGCTATGGATGTGATAGAAGACTCCAATGATGAAAATGTCATGAATAGGTTTTTAATAGTCAAACTTTGAAACTTCAAGGGTCTAATTGCATTTTTTTCAAAGAAAGGATTTAAGGTTTTTATGGATTAAATCGCAATGCTTTTTAGGGATCTAATTGCAAAACTTAAATTTTTTTCAAGGACCTTTCTACAATTAAAAGTAAAAAAAATAGTGATTGGAATTACCCTAAATTTGATCAGAATTACGTAATTCCAATCCGAATTAGGCTAATTTCGATCAGAATTATGCTAATTTTGATCAGAATTAGGCAATACCAATTGGGATTACATAATTCTAGTCGAAATTAGACTCCTTCCATAAATTCTTGAATTTTCAGGATAAATCTCAAATTTTCTAGATAAATTGAGTCCTAATTGGTTTGCAATTCTCCTAAAATTATTTTGATAATGTTTTTAAGGAAATAGAAATGTTTTAGGAATCGATTTATAACCAGGATTTCAAGATGTATCCATATATATAGGAGGGCTTTGCCTCTGGAAAAGGGGAGGAAAGAGGGAAGGCAAAAGAGGAAGAGCGAGAAAATAAAAAAATAAACGGAAGAAAAAAATGAGGAAGGAAAAAAGAAAAAAAAGAGAGAAAAATTATTTTTTACAAAATTCCTTCTAAGATCTTTGAAGATTTTTTTAAGAGAAGATTAAAAGACCTATTAAGAAATGGTAACTTAGCTTCCCATCACTCATAAGCATCATCATCTTCTTCTTATTCTATTTTATTTATTTATTTCTTTTTTATTTTATCAATTATTTCTATTATTTGAGTTATTATTAGTATTTATTCACTAACCATAATTTTTATTCTTTTTTATGGTGATTATGGAGGAAAACACACAATGATTATATTTGAGGAATCAAATCCATAAGAGGACCATGGAATGCCATGGATAAGACTTTGAAGAGATATAGTTTCTAGGTTTTTATTATTTTTATTATTATTATTATTATTATTATTATTATTATTATTATTATTTTATTATTTTATTATTTTATTTTATTTATTTATTTATTTATTTTTGGGATGTATTAATTATTTTTATTATTATTTTCTATAGATTATTGTAATAGCCCCAAAAGTGGGAATAATGGAATTATATGTGTGATTGCATGTTTATATTAATTAATTGATTAATAAAATTAAGGTTTTAATTGGGTAATTAATTAAAATCAATGGAAGAAGTAGATTAATTTAGGTTGTATGTTAAATTAGGGTTTTTTAGGAGAGATTAATTTAATTATTTGTTTGGTCTTTTATTTACTTATTTTGGCATATTATATTTATTTTTGGGCTGTTTATTTTTATGTGTTTTGGGCCTTAAGCCCATATTAGATTTTAATTCACTTAAATAAATTTAGGTTTTTAGGTTTAATTAATTAAAATATATATTTTATGTCCATAATTAATTAGATTTTTAGGTTAGAGATAACTTAGGCCCATAGAGTAAATTAGAGATTAGCCCATTTAATTTAATTTAATTAATTTAGACTTAGCCCACTTAGTTTATAGCCTTTTTCATAATTCGTAGATTTAAGATCACCTTAGTATTGAAACATGTAGAATTAGGCCCACTCATTTAAATACCTTTATAATTTGTAGATTTAGACCATTTTTAGAATTAAAATAAATAGACTTAGAATCATTTAATTAAAATTAAAAGGAATTAGTCTTTTAGGTTCATTAATTAAAACATGTAGATTTAGTTCATTTAATTAAAATCCACGTATATTAGACTAACTTAGGGATTAAATGAATGCATTATTTGCTTGTATTTTCATGACTGGTTTGCTTTAGAGTTAATTGCTAGAATAAGGGTTTACATGAAATTGCATGTAAATAGAGGATAATATAGTAATTCATAAAGTAATTCTAAATGAACACGAGACTGAAAGAAGTTGGTATTTCGTACCCAGAATCTCCTGGTTGTGGTGCTAGCTTTCTTTTAGGGAATCAAGTACCACCTTTTTTATCTATCCTAATTATTGCCCTGGGTGGCAACTCCTCATCTCCTTGCCATGTCTTTGTGATAGTGGTTAGTGTGTTCTCTAGAGTTATAAGCTCAAATAGTGTCACGGTTGCTAAAAACTTGGACGCGCGCTAAAACCTACCATATACAGTGGTGACTCCACTAAGGATAAGAGATATTGATTCTACTTGTGTTCTTTAGAATTATTTTATTCTTGTATTCATTCAACATGTCCCTATTAACCGATGGCATTGGTTTGTAGTTCCATGATTCCACTAGCTTCTTGGAATTGTAAATTGACTAGCCATCGCTCTTAGCCTTAACTCAGTTCAAGAGAGATTGTCAGGCTCATCTAACTAGAGTCTGTAACCTAAGTCCTTAAGGGGGTCAGTCTTCTCTCGAGTTTGCAAAGGATGTCAAGCCCCTCTGACCTTGGCCTGTGACTCAAGTCTTAAAGGAAGGCATCTTGCTAAGGGAACCTTGACCTTTTTACTAGACCCTAATCACATATAATGGCTTAGTTACTTCCCCTAGGATCTACCTAAATTGCTTGTGAATGTTGCTAAGTGGTATTTCTATCTATAAAGGCCCAAGCCCACACTTAAAAAGCCTCGTTTGGACTAATAAAGATTGGGCTAATCTTTTATACCTAGAAATACTATCTCTATGTTTTACTACTTTAAGAGAGATTTGGCATGTGCATCAGTCCCTAATATCCCCTGTTGATATTAAGGCCAAGATAAAAAATCCTAGGAAAAGAGACTCACCATTGAATACATGTGTGGGAGAAATAAGATTGGAAGGATGTATGTATACCTAACTTGTTACTTGTTACCTATTACATAGCACGTGCATCATGCAGACATGCATCTCATGCACTATACTAACATTTGTCTTTTAGCAATCATAGATTCATCCAGGTCTTCCTGTGTTTGGAGTCGAAAGGGTGGCAAACTAGTGAGAACTAATTTGAGTCCACAATCAATTGCAAAAGAGATCCTCATTAGACTAGAAAGAAGTCCCATCAACCCACTCTACTTAGAATCTGCACAACTGAAACAAGCTGAAGAAATGGAATAATGTGAAGGAGGAAACCAAACCCTAGAGGATGTCAAAGGAGCACTGATGGATGACATGAGAGTGATGATGCAAAATGAGTTAAAATAGGCTTTGGCTAGATTGATGCCACCACCTGCTGTTGCTGCACCTCCTGTGGTCAATCCACCTATTGTGACTAATCTACCTATTATGGGTACACCACCCGTTAATAATAACAATGTTGGGGAAATGAAACTCAAGGATGTTAAGAGTTCCTATCAATAATACCATGCTAGAAATTCCAGTTACCTATGCCTTATTGTTGGGCAGGCCTTGGTATCATGTTTTGGGAGGAGTACCTTCCACTGTGCATCAAAATATGAAATTCCTACATGAAAGGGAGGTTGTAACTTTAGCTGCGAGTATGGGTAAGACTGTGTCAACAGTTATTGATAGTCAAAAGCAGGTAGTTATTCCTCCTGGTTTCCAAATAGCTATGATCTCATAGGGAATTGTGATGGATCCAAGGGTGATGAGTATGATTAAGAAGATGAATTATCGACCTAGGCAAGGACTAGGAAAAGATGAGCAAGGTATCCTAGAATTACCAGACTTCAAAACCCAAGATGACACTAGAGGATTGGGCTATACTGGAATTGGATTTTGCAACTAAAATGGCAAAGAGAAGGTTTTTTTAATAAGAGTAACCTCCTAAGGAATGTGGGACCTCTGAAGGATAACTTTGTCAAACAAAGGAAGGAGAAGTTCTATTTGGGTTAAAACGAGCTTGTTTAAGTAGTTGGTGTGGATATCCTTAGGTTCGAGATCTTTAAAAAGTAGATAATTGATAGGCTGGTACAAGATAATAAAGACAAGGTGATGAAGACAATTGCTGAAAAGATGAAAGCTGAGGACATTGAAGAATTGCTTTGTCTGCCACTTAACAAAGAACCACTATAGGATTTAGCTAGCATTATTAATAATAGTTTTAGTGATGTTTTTTATGAAGAAACTAATGTAATAATGTCTTATTTATTTGAGGACAAAAACTCTATTTTTCCTGTGGTCAATGATATGAATTCTAGTATGGCTTACTTGTGTGATGTTAATTATGATGGTCTTGTGCATTTTAATAATGATCATTCATGCATGTTTGACATTAATTCTATTCAATTAGATTCATTAAACGTGGGTAAAAATGAACAACCAAAACACATTTCTATATCACATGATTTAATTCCTGAAGAGAGAGAAAAATTTTAGAAAATATTAACAAAAAGAAAGGTAGTATTTGCATGGTTATTTAAGGATATGCTAGGGCTAGACAGAAAAATCATAGAGTATCACATTCCAATTTATCTAGATGCTAAGCCTGTTAAGCAAAAACTTCATAGGTTGAGGCTAGAGTGGACAGAAAAATAAGAGAAGAAATTGCTAAGCAGATCCAGGCTAACTTTTTAGAAGTAGTGGAATACCCTTAAGGGTTGGGAAACATAGTACTAGTTCCTAAGAAAGATGGAAAAGTCCAAATGTGTGTAGACTTCAGAGATCTAAATAAGGCATGTCTAAAAGATGACTTTCCTTTACCCCATATTGATATGATTATCGATAGTGTAACATCTAGCGCAATGTACTCCTTCATAGATGGGTTCTCAAGTTATAATAAGATAATGATGGTAGTTATAGACAATAACAAAACTGCTTTTATCACAGAGTGGGGAACATATTGTTACAAGGTGATGCCCTTCAGTTTAAAGAATGTTTGGAGTAACTTATCAAAGAGTAGCCATTGCCTTATTTCATGATATGGTGCATATGGAAGTGGAAGTGTATGTCGATGATATGATGGTTAAGTCAGAAACAAGAGAGGGACACTTTGAAGCTTCGGATAAGTTCCTAGCAAGAATAGAAAGATATAACCTAAGGCTTAATATGAAGAAATGCATCTTTGGGTAACTTCAGGAAAGTTATTGGGGCACATAGTTAGCAAGAAAGGAATAGAAGTTGACCCAGACAAGATTAAAGCCATCCAAGAGATGTCAACACCAAGAATGGAGAAAGAAGTATGAGGGTTTATTGGAACACTGCAGTACATCAATAAGTTTATTGCAAGACTTACCATGGTCTATGATCCAATCTTTAAGCTATTGAGAAAGAATCAGCCAATGGAATGGAACAAAGAATGTCAAAAAGCCTTCGATAAGATTACAGAATACATTACTAATCCACCTGTGTTGAGACCACTAAGGCAAGGCAAACTTTTATCTTGTATTTGGCTTTAGAGGAAAAGGCAATGGGGGCAATGCTAGTGCAAGAAGGACCAAAAGGGGTGGAGTACGCATTGTATTATCTTAGTAAAAAGTTTTTGCCATATGAAGAAAAATACAATTTGGTGGAGAACATATGTTTGATAATGATCTGGGCTAAAAAAAGCTAAGGCATTATTTCCAGTCTTACAAAGTACAAGCTTTCTTAAAGATAGATCCTTTGAGTTACTTATTTTAAGTACCGGCTTTGACTGAAAAGATGTCTCGATGGTTGGTACTTCTAATTGAGTTTAATATAGAGTACATCACCACTAAGGTCATCAAAGGAAGAGCGGTAGCAAAATTTCTAGCTCATAATGTAGTTGGAGGAAATGAGCAGTGGAATCTAGAATTCCCATATGAGAATTTAACAATAATAAAACAACGTGAATGGAAGCTTTATTTTGATGGAGCTGTGAATAATAGAGGAGTCGAGCTAGGAGTAATCCTTATTACATTAGAAGGAGAAACTATCCCAATGGCCAAGAAATTAGACTTCAAGGTTACAAATAACATGGTTGAGTACGAGGCATGCATATATAGCATAGAAGAAGCATTAGTAGTTGGAGTTAAAGATCTACTAGTTTATAGAGATTCCATATTATTCATTAGTCAAGCTAATGAGGAATGGGAAGTGAAAGAAGAAAGGCTGAAACCTTACATCTACTACTTGAAAAGCTAATAAGGAAGTTCACTAAGTGTCTCTTGATGTAGTTACCAAGAGATGAGAATCAAATAGCAGATGCCTTGACAACACTTTCTTTAATATGGCATGAGCTAACAGGATAAATGATGAAGCCTTTGGTGATAATGAAAATGAAAGCTCCGTGTTATAGTGAGGAACAAGTCAGGAGTATCCAGATGGGGCCAAAAGAAAAGCCATGGTTCTACAACATCCAGAGATTTATTAAAGAAAGGAAATGCCCAGATAAAGCAACTTCCAAAGAAAGATATAATCTTTGTGTCCTTGCACGCCATTATGCAAGTCATGAGGGGATATTATACAGAAGGATGCCAAATAGAATACAGCTAAGATGTCTCAATAAGGATGAAGCAAAACAGGCAATGAGATAGATTCATGCAAGAGTTTGTGGACCTCACATGAACAGGATGATTCTAGCAAAGAAAATGGTTCAACAAGGGTATTACTAGATAAGCATGGAAAAGGACTGTATCTAGGTAATGAAAGAATGTCATCAGTGTCCAGTACATGGCAACCTCAATCATCTTTCCCTTACGGTGTTGAATAGTTTAACATCTCCATGGCCCTTTGTAGCCTGGGGAATATATATAATAGGGGAAGTAAAACCAACTGCTTCGAATGGGCACAAATATATAGTAGTTACAATTGACTACTTCTTTAGATGGATAGAAGCAGATTCCTTTGGTACCTTAAAGGCCAGACAGATGGCAAGGTTTATAAAAAAGAATCTAATTTGTAGATATAGGGTCCCGCATCATGTTCTGACAGACAATGGTGTTAAATTCTAGGAAAAAACAACTGAATTACTGTAAAGATACAAGATTGAGCATCATAAGTCCTCCCTTTATCGACCTTAGGCTAAAGGTACAATTGAAGCAGCTAATAAGAATATAAAGAAGATTCTCTCCAAGATGGTGAAAATGCATAAAGATTGGTTTGAATATCTCCCTTTTGCTTTATAGGAATACAAAACTACAACACACATTTATACAGGACAAACTTCGTTCTCATTAGTATATGGTTATGAAGCGATTTTATCTATAGAGATGAAAATCAAATCTTTAAGAGTTGTTATGGAAGCAAAAATTCCTAAGAGTGAATGGATACAAAAGAGATTCGATCAACTCATTTCTCTGGATAAGAAAAGGATGGATGCTCTGTGTTACACTTAGATTTATCATAAGAGGATAGCAAGAGCTTTCAACAAAATGGTTAAGCCGGGAAAGATAAAAGTTGGAGATATGGTATTAAAGCAGATAAGGGCAATGGTGTTTGATCCAATAGGGGAATTCATACCAAAATTAGAAGGACCATATCTAGTTAAGATAATCCTGCCTAAAGGAGCTATAAAGATATCTAATTTAAAAGGGAATGAGTTCACTGAGCCAATTAATTTGGATCATCTCAAGAAATACTACATTTGAAAAAAAAGAGTCTGCTGGCTAGAAAACCTGAAAAGGGTAGTCATGCAAAAGTTAGGACATTCCTGTTGTTCAGAAAACTCACAAAGGGCTGGTAGGTAAAAGTAATGGAATAAAATAAAATAAAAGTGATCTCGCTGGTCAGAAAACTCGCAAAGGGCTTATCAGGAAAAAATTAGGGAAACAAAAGTGAGAAAAAATGTTCAGCTAGAAAATATAAAAAGACTACCTGATAACAAGAGTTATGTCATATGATGTATTAAATGTAGACATTTTTTAAATAATATTTCTATCAAATGTTGCATATTCTATCTTTATTACAAAGCATAAAGGCTTGAAGGAAAAATAAAACATAAGAAATTAGACTTATGAGACCACTATTGTTGTTTCTATTTTTTCTTTTGTGACTCATCTAATAACACTCGAGTCCTTTTATAGCTAGTAAATTCTGGTGGTTCTGTAGATTGCATGGCAACCTAAGCTTTGTATTCATCATCAGTAGTCATGTCAACATTCGGGTGCATATATTGTTCTAAAGCTCTGTGGTGCCACAAGTTCTTCATTTTGTCCATAAAATCCTGTCTCATAGGGAAGCCTTCAAAGTTAGTTGTAATATCCATAACGAATTAGGGGCGACCATACTAGCGGCAAAGGTGTGAAAGAGAAATAAAGGTTGAAAAGTGTAGCGCATGAATAGGAGCACAACAGTTATACAGGTTGATTGTCATGAATTTCAATCTCCACCAAGGACAAATCCAAGTACTCTTAGTATTAGCAAGGCTTTTCATCCAATCAATCCATTGATTTATAGCAGGCTTGTACTTTATCTTCAAAGGACAAGACTGTAAATGATGAGGTTGATAAATTAAGGCATGAGGGGGAGCATTAAGTAGACTTAACTTCTCCTATAACCAAATCTAAAAAAAACTAAGTTCAAAATCTGAGAGGGTAGCTTAGATTAAAAAAAAAGAGGTTACATACATGAAGGAGAAGCAAACTACTTGAGAGACAATTCTGAACCTTGAAGTTATTTAACCCAATGATGGTTTTCGCAAGGATGACAAGCACAAGATTAGCTCCAATTTCTACTTGTTCTAAGATACTGAAAATTCTTACATTAGTATCTCCATAAGAAGACACTAGTAGAAATTGAGCATAAAAGCAGAAAATGATAGTTTTGATCCAAGCAACATTGTTCCTGTCCCTAGCTTTGCAAGAGGTAATTTGAAAAGGAAGACTAATAGTACTAGCATTATGTGCATGCATGTAAATGACACTTGGGGGCATTTCAAAAAATGTTACTAGTCTATTGGGAAATTCCATTGCAAGATCAGTGAGAGCAATTGCAGAGGCTGAATCTAATGAACATCTAAGAATAGCATCAAATTCCTCAATTAAGGGACATAACTCTTGTCCATTGAATCTAAATACATGATCCTTAGCATCCCAGAATGTAGTAGCAGCATGTAAGAAATTACTATCTATTTTTAGGTGTTGAAGGTGCCTTAGGGATTTAGCATTGAAAGGTAGCACTCCATTCCAATCATCTCTGTTCATGGTCTTAAGAAATTTCTTCATCAGGCTAAGAGTCGCTTATGTCATGATACAGAGAAATAATGAGAGGGATGACAATAAACTCATATGTGACTCTTAAATAGCTTCAAAAAGATTATGCATAGTGGGATTAGGATTTTACCGGTTGGGTTTTCTAAAGATGGAGAGGATTATGATTTTTTTTAGTCATTTTTTGACCGAATTCACGTTGAAATAGGAAAAAATATAGGATAAGGGATGAATTCCCGATTAGAATTCTAGAAATCCGATCAAAATTCTAGAGATCCAATCAAAAATAGGAAATTTCAATCATAATTCTAGATTTCTGATCGAAAATCTAGGACGTCGATCGAATTTCCAGCATTTAAAAAAAAAGGGTTTGGTCAAAAATAAAGTTCAAAATTCACTTATAAAAGGAAACAATTATAAAGCATCCAAAGTATAGTCATGTTAACTACAAGTCTTAAAGAACATCAGTCATCCTGAACTCCAGTAACTGGCCAAGGGCTCCATCCTCTAGCTGGATCATCACTCTGATATGGGGGCATAGAAGTCCCGATATCAGGACTATCAAAGTCAAGACTAGCAAGTTATCATTAAAGCCTCTCATTCTCATGCTCAAGATCCCCTGCATAGCTCTGTTACATTTAGAATAGTTAAAATCATGCATATCATACATAACATGCATACATTTGCATATTTGCTAAAAATACTAACCCTCCAAGTATCTGCAATCTGTATAGTAAATAATCTCTAGGAAGAGGTAAGACTGTACAAATACTCTGCCTGAGTCCTAGGGACCTGTAAAATGAAGTTTACTAATTCAACAAAAAGTACTAGTTTGTGCAGGGTTGGAAATGAAAATCAAACTCACATATGAGGCATCAAGAGGAGAGAAACTAGGAATTTGAGTCGCATCAAAGTACATATGCTACTCAACAAGAGTCTGCACCATGGGAGCCCAATAATACATAGACCTATCAAAGGGAGGAACATCACCCAAAATAGTACTCAAGGAAGTATCACCATAAGTAGCCTCACTATGATGAGCAAGCTTAAACTCTTGCTTAGTCTCCTTGGTATCATCCTCAATTGCCCCTATGGCAGCATCATGGACTCCTTCAATCTATGTAAGAATTGAACGTCATATAAAGGGATGAAAAAGAGGAAATAAAGTAATAATATAAAGCACACCTTAGTTGGGTCTGTAGGAACCTGCTCTAGGAGATTCTCTCGAATGTACTCCTGATAATGACATGAATGCTCAAGCAGAGTTGAAGCCTTATATCCCTTAAGAGCTGCTCTGAGATTAGGACCAGTCATGCTACTACTCCGCAACATTGAGGAGGGAATAGAAGAAGGAACATGCCTCCTGGAAGGTCCCATATGCTAATGATAAACACACTCACTAAGATACCACATTTGGTATACATAACCAGGGAGCAAAACTCTCATAGTATCAAGCCTCACAGCTACTGTCATAAAATCATATCGCTGAATGTCTTCAGCACTAGTAAACTAATTTGATCTGACCAGCAAACTTGTTTATTTAAGTTTATTAAACTTTTACAATTAATGAAATAATAAAAATCAAATTTTCCTTACTAGGTTCCTCTCTAAGGAGTTCAGTTAATCTCAATAAGTTTGCAAGTCATGCCTAATGCTAGCAAGATGAGAGGAACCCCACCTCTGCATCAGTGGAAGACTCCTATCAAAGCTAATGGCGCTAAAGCCTCAAATCACTCCAATCTCAATGGTCCATATCTAAAAGTGAGGAGATGAAAGAAATAAGGAGGAAATTGTGAAAATAAGCAAAGTTGAAAAGGATAGGAGACATACATGCAAGACATGCCAGAAGCCGCACATCATCATAGCGCCTCTGCAAACAATATCCAATCTGTAGTATATATAAGAAAGCGTCATAGATCCTCAATCTAAAGTAGCTACCATAGTAAGATCTTGAAAGGGACTAAGAAGAGCTATGCTAACCTCATGACCAATCTCGCAAAAGAGAGTAGTGCCAAATAATATCAACAAGAAGCATCTTGCCTTCTAAAGAATCTAGCAAGGTGTAGTGGTAGGTAGTCTCCTTAAACCCTGAATGAGAGAAGAAAGAAGCATGTTCTTCTAATTTTACCATGTCGAAACAAACCCGAGCAAGTCGTGGACATAGCGACTCATAACATCCTCTAAAAGAGTGCAATAATAAATATCAAAGGAGATTAGGGCACCTTTAAAGGCATTCCTAGTAATAGCAAAGATGCTTATCGGGGAAATAGTTAACTTACCCACTCGTGTGTGAAATGTATGAGTGGTGTCCATCCACCTTTCGATAAGAGCAAAAAGCGAGTAGTGGTTTGACTTACCCTGAGCAGTCGGTAGAGCATCAATGAAATGTCGAAAGCCAAAAGTCCAGATATACTATACTACCTCTTTAAATAAGTTATAGAATAGTTCTCGAGCCAAATGAAAGCAACTCGAGAATTTCAATGGTTTCTAAAAAATTTATAAAATTACAAGATTATTTTATCCTTTCCTAAATTTTTTATTTTTGTCATTTTTTATGTAAAGAAAAAAAAAAGAGAATCAAAAAATTGGATTTTCGATTGGAAATCCAGATTTTTTATTGGATTCTTGGATTTTCGATCAAAAACTCAAAAATTCGATCAAATTTCTAGATTTTTTTATTAGAAATCTAAGAAATCCGATTGGAAATTCGAGAATTCCAATCTAGAATTTAGAATCCCGATGAGAAATCCAGTAACTATGAACATATTTTTAAAATTTTAGGTTCTGAATTGTCAATTTTTCATAAATTATATTAGTCTAACAAATATTTTATAATTGCATGCATGAACTTATTGATTTACACACTAAAATAAATTTGTTTATTGTAAAATTAAAGACACAAACAGGAAATTTACCTCATTTCCAACTTAAAAGCATCTATGAAGGTGTAAATGAGTCAAAGGAAGCACATCTTCACCTTCATGGAGTCCCAATCATTTTGAGGAAAATGAAAATGTAAAGTGATGGGATCTGACTGTTTAGAACTATTACTATAGGGCCTACGTTGTAGGTGAGACATAGGATCAGACGGATTCAAAATCAAACTTTAGATGAAAGAATAATTGACAAAGGAAGATTTGAAAATTAAGAGAAAATGAAAAAGAAGAGAAAAAGAAAAATGAAGAAATATAAGAAGAATGGGAGAATGAATTGCCAAAAGGAAGAAATATGTATATTAAAAGGGCAAATATCCACTTTGGTCCTTTAGCTTTGGTTTGCATTTAAGTCCACTCTTTTCCTTGCAATTTAATCCTAAATTGCAATGTCTCCTAATTCAATAATTCAATGAATTATTAAATTTATCAGTTAATATTATCAAAGGCAAGTAATGAATGGATTACAGCATCATCAGTGAGCAATGAGAGGGTTGCAGCTAACCATGAGCTATTAGGGATTATAGCATAAATAGATTATATGATCGATTATAGTCGGCATTGTACGACCAAGTGCAATGTATTTTCAATTAAGATTATACGACCAAGTATAATTGTCATCATACGATCGAGTGTGATGTTTCTTTTCAAAAATAGACTATACGATCGAGTATAGTTAATATTATAGGATTGAGTGCAATGTATTTTCAATTAAGATTATATGACCGAGTATAATCAACATTATACGACCAAGTGTGATGTTTTTTTTCAAAAATAGACTATATGACCTAGTGTAGTCAGCATTGTATGACCGAGTGCAATGTATTTTCAATTAAGATTATATGACCGAGTATAATCGACATCATACGATCGAGTATGAAAATCAACTATACGACTGAGTATAGTCAGCATTGTATGACCGAGTACAATGTATTTTCAATTAAGATTATATGATCAAGTATAATCAGCATCATACGACTGAGTGTGATGTTTCTTTTTAAAATAGACTATACGACCGAGTGTAGTCGGCATTGTACGACCGAGTGCAATGTATTTTCAATTAAGATCATACGACTTAGTATAATCGGCATCATACGATCGAGTGTGATGTTCCTTTTTAATTCAGACTATATGTCCGAGTATAGTCGGCATTGTACGATCAAGTACAATGAGTTCCTTTACCCAAGACTCTACAACCAAGTATAGTCAATATCATACGACTGAGTAGGATATGTCATTTCAAATCAATATTGTACATTCGAGTATAGCAAGCTAATAAGCAAAAAAGCCTCATAAAGCACAGGTAAGTATCCTAACATTCAATTAAGAAATTGGGCGCTAGTTCCCTTTGCCACAATTTCTCAAGGAAACAGCGACAAAAGGGGGCAACTGTAGACACCCAATTTCGGGTTAATAAAAATTAGGGTTTTTTAGGAGAGACTAATTTAATTATTTGTTTGGTCTTTTATTTATTTATTTTGGCATGTTATATTTATTTTTGGGCTTTTTTATTTTTATGTGTTTTGGGCCTTAAGCCCATATTAGATTTTAATCCACTTAAATAAATTTAGGTTTAATTAAATAAAATATATATTTTAGGATTATAATTAATTAGATTTTTAGGTTAGAGATAACTTAGGCCCATACAGTAAATTAGACATTAGCCCACTTAATTTAATTTAATTAATTTAGACTTAGCCCACTTAGTTTACAACCTTTTTCATAATTCGTAGATTTAAGATCACCTTAGTATTAAAACATATAGAATTAGGCCCACTTATTTAAATACCTTCATAATTTGTAGATTTAGGCCATTTTTAGAATTAAAATAAATAGACTTAGGATCATTTAATTAAAATTAAAAGGAACTTGTCTTTTAGGCTTATTAATTAAAACATGTAGATTTAGCTCATTTAATTAAAATCTATGTATATTAGACTAACTTAGGGATTATATTAATGCATTATTTGCTTGTATTTTCATGACTGGTTTGCCTAGGAGTTAATTGCTAGAATAAGGGTTTATATAAAATTACATGTAAATAGAGGATAATATAGTAATTTATAAAATAATTATAAACGAACACGAGACTGAAAGAAGTTAGTATTCTATACCCAGAATCTCCTAGTTGTAGTGTTAGCTTTCTTTTAGGGAATCAAGTACCACCTTTTCAATTTGTCCCAATTATTACCCTGGGTGGCGATTCCTTATCTCCACACCATGTCTTTGTAATAGTTGTTAGTGTGTTCTCTAGAGCCCTGAACTCAAACAGTGTCACGGTTGCTAAAATCTTGGACACACGCTAAACCCCGTCATCTACACCTATGCAATAAAAGAATTGTGATTATGGCACAACACTGGTAATAAAGAGCAAAACCACACCTCCTCATCAAAAGAGTAATCATAAAACAAATGTAAAATTGATTCAACTTGAGGACTTTATAGATTTCACCAAATATCAACCACAACCCGACGAAAGATAAAAGCCTTATTTGTTAGTATAAAGTTAGAAGAAGCTTTACATATAAAGGTTTGTACTCTAAAAGGAACTTAGAGCTATTATAAAGAATTCCAAAAGTAGCCAGAACTAGACATATGCTCACCTTGCAGACTTTGATAACAACCTTTCTATGCAATTAGCATCCAACAACCAAAGGCCCTCCCAAATAAAAATATATAGTCCATTACCAATCCTACACTTAGCTCTATTCTTTAAGACATTCTGAGTGGTAAGTAAGCTGTGCTAGACATAACTAGGATTATTTTCTAGGTTAGCTTCAAGGAAAGAAGATCTTGGATAATATTTTGATTTAATAGTGACCCACCAAAGATTGCGGTTCTATGAATAGCTTCCGTACTTGTTTAGACAACATTACCAAGTTGAAATCTCTAATATGTTTAAAACACAACCCTCCATACTTCTTAGGCTTACAAAGACATTCTCACCTATACGATCTTATGCCACGATGATATCGATGTTCATGCCCCCAATAAAAACTATTCATCATCTGCACTAATTCCTCATAAAGATTGATTGGAAGCAAAAAAACATTCATTACGTAATTTGGCAAAGCCTGTGCCACAATTTTAAGAAGACTTTCTTTACCTGTCTAAGAAAGATTTTTGCACCTCCAATTCTAAATTTATTGCAAAACATGATCTTTGATGAAGCTAAAAATTTTATTCTTGTGTCTACCAATAAGAGAGGGAAAGCCTAAGTAGCTATCAAAATTAACCACTTTGGAAATGGTAAAAATGCAGTATTTCAGCCCATACATCTACATTAACATTGGAACTATAAGAAATAGAGGACTTAGCATAATTAATTGCTTGGCTTGAGCATGCCTCATAGTTTTTGATACAGAGCAACAAGCCTTGGAATGAATTTTTAGAATAATGGATGGTAGAGATAATAATAATAATAATAATAATAATAATAATAATAATAATAATAATAATAATAATAATAATAATAATAATTGGAAAATGGTAGCGTGGCATTATTATTGTTTATTATTATTATTTGTAGTATTATTTTAACTAGTGCTAGTATTATTATTATTGTTGTGTGTGTGTGTGTGTGTGTGTGTGTGTGTGTGTATATATATATATATATATGTTTTTTTAGACCAAAGTTGGTCAAATAGATATGGGCCAAATTTTTTTCTTTTCCTTCGTTTCTATTCTCTTCTCTTCTTTCTCTATTTTTCTCTCCTTTTTTCGCTACAATAGACCCACCCACACCGCCATTTTCCTCATCATCAACTGCTTCTCCTCCTTGTTGTCCCTGCACAACAGCTTCTCTTCCCCCTTCCTTACGCTAGCAACAACAACGTGCATTGAAGCAGTAAGAAGTAGCAGCAACAGGTCTGGCAACGTGAGGCAGCAGTAGATTGGTAGCTCTGGTTCCCCCAGTAGCTCTTTTCTGCATCTAAATTTCTGATGTAAGTGAGTTTTAGGTTAGTTAGTTACAATTGTTGTAGTTGATTTCTGATTGATTTTAGTTAGTTGTTAGGTTGATCTTGGTTAGTTTTCAGGTTGATTTTTAGTTGTTTAGGGTTGTTGTTAGTTGATTTTATGTTGAATTAATATTTTTGTTGATTTTTATTATATTTACTAATTATCCGGAATTTTATTTTAATTATGTGGTTAATTTTTGAGTTGATCTATACTTATATTAGTGGATCTAAATTAATTGGGGTTAATTTTGGTTAAGAGTATATCAAAATTAATTTAGATTAATTAAATTGGTTTTTATGGAATTTTTGTATATTTATTTAGGTATTTTAAGTTTTATGTATATTTTGTTAATGTGATTAATTAATTATTTTGGCTGAATATTTGAGTTAATTAGTGTTAGTATATTATGTTAATAATTTTAGTAGCCAAAAAATAATTTTTGATAATTTATTTATTTTTTTGTTTAGAAATTATTATTATGTAAATTTTGAAATAATAGGTAAATGGTGTATTTTTGTTGATATTATAATTAAATACTATGTTTTAGTTAATTTTGAGATAAATGTGGTATTAAAATAATTTTTATAAATTATTTATTATTTTTAGTTAATTAATACTAACTATTTTGAAAATTTATTCAAAATTAAATTATTTATTATTTTGTGGTTTAAATGAGTTTTTAATTATTATTATAGTATATTTAAACTATTTGGGCAATTATAGTTTGAATTTAACATACTGTGAAATATTTGGAAACTTGAGTTTTTATTAATATTATATAATTGAAATTTTATTAAATTATGGTGGAAAATAATTTTATTGAGTGTTTTAAAAATTTAATAAATTATATTATGATTTATTATTAATTTTTATAGTTTTTGGTGATTTACTATATTAATATTTATTATTTGCTTATTTGTATTTTTGTGAACCTTGGTTGGGAATTGTGTAGTTAGGGTCCCAACCCGAGGTGTTGTGCTACTGTGAAATTTTAAAGTGTGTTTATTTGCAGGATTGACTCTACTTCGGTAGAGAGATGTCCGTTTTACAGAGAAAATTCTACCAAAATTTTGGCAAATTTCTCGTAAAATGTAACACCAGATCAATCCTAAAATTTTTATTCTAAGTTTGAATTGAGTCTTCCTTAGAAACTCTAGAAGTTAGGTTTATATTTTCTAATTGTTGTTTTCCTTTTTTGTCTTTTAGCCGTCCCTCCAGTCATATCTACCAATCGAGGTTGGACATGACGTGTCAGAGGAGCGCCTTTATCCTGTAAGTTAATATTTGATTTGAGTGTCAGATTTTTAATTTAAATCATATTAAATTTTATGAATTTAATTTTATGAGATTCTAGTCGACATTTCCTCATTTGATATTTCATGATTTAATTTATAGTTGATTTATTTTATTGTTATTTATTATAATTTTTCCTATTTTATTTATTTGCAATTATTTCAAATAAATTATGATAGAACGGGCTACCTGATGGGTTTAATCAAGACCATGTGCTTATATTAATTATATTACTAGGGTCGAAGGTCTGGTGATGCTTTGCTCTTGGACACTGTCAATAGTATAATATTTGTTTATTAAATAAATATTGGGGTCGAAGGTCTGGTGATGCTTTGCTCTCAAACACCGCCAGTAAAGTTGGATTATATTTATTAAATCACTGGGGCCAATGGTTTGGTGATGCTTTGCTCTCAGACACCGCTAGTGATATTGGATTAAGTGATGTGACTGTGGCTGTGTATCCTGGGGATGCTTTGCTCTCGGAATCTAGCAGTCTTGGATGTAAGTGAGTCATATGACTGTTATAAAAATTGATAAATCAGGTTCTACCAAATTTTTATATTGAAACATTTTAAAAAGACATTTAAATAATTATTTCTTCCTTTTTAAAAATAGATTTATTATATGTATATCAAATGATTTGAATAAAAGTATATTATATTATATTTCTATAAGAATTTATTTTTAATGAGATTTTCAAACCGCATTCATTTCTTTATTAACTTACTCAGTGAGGTTTGACTCCCCTCAATTTATTTTTTTCAAGAGTTTGAGATTTTTCTGTTAGGCCTACTTCTCTTCACCGTGTAGCTTCGTCACCAGCTATTCTATGTAGGTCTACTTAATTATGTTATATTTGTATTCATGTACTGCAGTAGAGAAAATTGTATAACTGCATACTTTATTTGGGATTTCATATATTTATAATTTATGTATTGAGACATTAATTGTATAATATATGTTTAATTATTTTATGCATTGATATTATGGTTTAAATTATACTGAGAAAAATCAGTTTGATAATGTGCATTGTGATTTAATTATTTATTGTAAGGTTTCAAGTTTAAACATTCCACATTTTTTTAAGGCTTACTATGGGTTTCGGTAGCTTTATGCTTTCCCATTCCCTATTGTTGATCACGTGCCCCTAGGTTCGGGTTGTGACAATATTGACTTTATTGGCATTGATAAATTTCTTTATTCTTATATTCCTTTAATTTTTATTTTGAAGGAATTACGAGTTGAAGAAGAATTTATGATATTCTATAGCAAATTTGTTTCTAAATATTTTGTCAAAATTCAAGGGTGAATTTTCTCTACCCTGGAGGGAATGATGCAGAGCAACAAGTCTTGAAATGAGTTTGCAGAACAATGGATAACATATATAATTTATTATTATTGTTGCTGTTGTTGATATTACGATTATTATTATTATTATTATTATTATTTGAATTTAGTATTGATTAGAAATTGACTTTTCTATGTTGTTAGGGATTTGATTTCCTACCTTAGTTAGGATTTTCTTTATTTTTATTTCCTAATTAAAATTAAGGTTGGTAGGTTTGTTCCATCCTATAAATATTTAAGTTTTAGAGCTATGTGAGTTAGTTTTTCGTTATCAATAAAATTCACTTAGAGACGTAATTCTCTTTTTATCCAAATTTTTGTTATTCTCTTTGAATCAATGAATATTTGATGGCTATTTTCTACTATTTTTGTTGAATCAATGAGTTGTAGAATATTATTTTCCGATATTTGTGCACAAATCAACCAACTACAATATTTATCCCCTTTGTTCTTTCTTTTAAGTTTTTTATACCTTCCACTACATCAGTTGGTATATGATGTAGCTAAAGCTTCAAGAAATAAGAATAAAAATAAAATAACAAATGAGATAAATATTATAGTCTGTTGATTTGCGCACAAATATTGGAAAACATCAAAAGATAAATATTGAAATTTGTTGATTCATGCATGAATTCTAGAAATCAATCTTCTACAATCTGTTGATTTGCGCACAAATATCAGGATATATGCATCAATATTCATTGATTCACATAAAGGAATACCGAAAATTAGGAAAATAGAAATCTGATTATCAATTCAACAAAAACTGTCTCACATAGCCCTAAGGCTTACATAGTTATAAGGTGGCACAAAACCTACCAACCCTAATTTTTATTTAGGAAATAAAAATAAAGACAATTCTAGCTAAAGTAGGAAATCAAATCCCTGACAATATAGGAAAGTCAATTTCTAATCAATACTAAATTCAAATAAAAATCAAATCCTAATAATAATAATAATAATAATAATAATAATAATAATAATAATAATAATAATAATAATAAATTATATCTTCTATCCATTTTGTACAAACTCATTTTAAGGCTTACTGCTCTGTATCATTCCCCCCGGGTAGAGAAAATCCACCCTCAAATTTTGCCCAAATATTTAGAAACAAATTTGTTATAGAACATCATAAATTCATCTTCAACTTGTAATACCTTCAAAATAAAAATTAAAGGAATAAAAGAATAAAGAAATGTATCAATGTCAATGAAGTCATTATGTTCAACATCGTCCTCATCATTTTCATCAAATATTGGCTCTTCTCCAATAAATGCATCCTCATCCTCATTGTCATCAGTATCATAGAACGAGTTCTCTTTATAATACTCTACCAGCATGATTAATAAGGATCAGTTCGGCTTTGATACAAATTGATGTAGCAGAAGCTTAAAGAAATAAAAATAAAAATAAAATAAAATAAAAGAACAAATGAGATAAATATTGTAGTTCATTGATTTGTGCACAAACACCGAAAAACAACGAAAGATAAATATTGAAGTCTATTGGTTGATGCACGAATGCTAAAAATCAATCTTATACAATTGTTGATTTGTGCACAAATAGCAGGATATAGACATCAATATTCGTTAATTCACACAAAGAAATACTGAAAATTGGAAAAATAGAAATCTAATTATTAATTCAACAAAAATTGTCTCACATTGCCCTAAACTTATATATTTGTAAGGTGGCACAAAACTACCAATTCTAATTTTTATTTAGGAAATAAAAATAAAGATAATTCTAGCTAAGGTAAAAAATTAAATTTCTAACAATATAGGAAAGTCAATTTCTAATCAATATTAAATTTAAATAAAAATCAAATAATAATAATAATAATAATAATTATTATTATTATTATTATATCAATTGTTCTGTAAACTTATTTTAAAACTTGTTACTCTGCATCAGTTTTCCAATAAGGCGACTGTCATGGGAGGATGACTAAAAGAAAATGCAACAGTGATCGATAACTAGTACATGACTAACAGATGGAGCACCTCTATAAATTCGACACCCTTGTAAAAGACTTACAGCTTCAACATCCTGTAGTGATAACTGAGACACTATGCACAAATAATAAATAAGAATGGTGACATGGGATCTCCTTGGCGAAGTCCTCAATGTGGAGATAGCATGCTAACTTCTAAGCTATTAAGCAAGATAGAATACCATACTGTTGAAACACACTTTGTAACTGTCAACCCAAACCTCATTAAAACCCATACGAAGCATAGCATCCTCTAAGAATCTCTATCTTACTCTATCAAAGGCTTTAGAAATATCTATCTACAAACCTACATAACCGTTTTTACCCTGGGTTTTCCGCTTCAATTAATGATTTACTTCAAAAGCTATAAGTATATTATTAATGATAGATTGCCCGGCAACAAAAGCACTTTAACTTTCTATGATTAAATGAGGCTAAAAATTATTAAAGTGCAGTTTTTACCATAACCATAAAAATGTAAACTTGATGATAAAAATAGAAAATTTATCTAAAAAAAAATAGAAATAACAAAATAATAAGAATGCAATTTAAATAATAAAAATATAAAAAATTGCAATTTTTACCATAAAAATGTGAAATTTATGATAAAAAATAGCAAATTTGTCAAAAAGAAAATAAAAATAACAAAATGATAAAGATGCAATTTAAATAATAAATACGATAAAATACAATTTTTACCATAAAAGTGTGAACTTTATGATTAAAATTGCAAATTTATCAAAAATAAAAAGGAAATAAAATAATAAAAATAATAAAAATGCAAATAAAACAATAAAAATGATAAAATTTTATTATAAAATGTGAACTTTATGATAAAAATAGCAAATTTATATAAAAAAATAAATAAATAATGGTAAAATAATAAAAATACAATTAAAATAATAAAATGATAAAAATAGCAAATCTATATAAAAAAATAAAAAAGGAAAAATGATAAAAATGCAATTAAAATAATAAAAATGATAAAAAAAATGCAATTTTTATAATAAAAATGTAAATTTTATGATAAAAATAGCAAATTTATCAAAAAAAATAATAATAATGCAATTTTTACCATAAAAATATAAACTTAATGATAAAAATAGTAAATTTATTAAAGAAAATAAAATAAAAATGTCAAAAATAACAAATATGCAGTGAACACAATAAAAAGTGATAATAAATGCAATTTTTACCATAAAAATGTGAACTTTATGATAAAAATAGCAAATTTATAAAAAAAGAAAATAAAAATGAAAAAATAATTAAAATGCAATTAAAGTAATAAAATGATAAAAATGTAACTTTTACGATAAAAATATGAACTTTATGGTAAAAATAGCAAATTTATAAAACAAGGAAATAAAAATAACAAAAATAATAAAAATGCAATAAAATGATAAAAATAACAAAGAAATGGTAAAATTGCAAACTTTAGCACAAAAATACCCATTTTACATTAAAAAAAAAAGGAAAATGATGCAAAAATGATAATAAAAAAAACAACAATTAATGCAAAAATAACACAAACATTCATGGATTTTCAACCCAAACTACCCACTCGTCTGACATAACATATACTACTTCAATATTGCCACAAAGTCACAATTTCACCACAAGATAATAAATAATTCAAATAAAATGAAATAAAATGCAAATTTGATAAAAATAAATAAAAGAAAAGAGTAAGAGAAAAAGGGAATGATTATGCAAATGCAGAATTTTATATAAAAAGGATTATAGATCCTCATAGGGACTGGGTTTTACCTTAGATGCATGTTTTAGCAAGGATGATGCTTGGTTTGGTAATAGGAGTGCTAAAAACCCTAAAAAAGAAGTAGAAATTTGATTTTTTTGGTGTTTGGATATGGGTCTTCATGAGTAGTTCTCCTTGTTTGCAAGGGTATAGGAAGAGTTAGTGTCAAATTTATCTTAAATTAGTATCATTTTCTCTCTCTAAAGTATGTTCAAGAGTCTCCCAAAAAAGGTGAAATTTTGGGTTTCCATAGACCTAGGAGACTAACCCACGAGTGTGGGTCATACGACCCATGGGTGTAGGTCGGCCAACCCACAAGTGTGGGTTAAACCCAAGCTTGTGTGTTAGGCCGGCCAAGGGCTCTCAACCTATGTTTTTCATCATTTTTCATTTTTGGTCACTCTCAAGTTATTTTTACGGTTTGGGTATATGTTTGTGTGTGTGTTTTCAGGTGTTTTAGGCATGTTTCAAGTTTGCTTTTGATTTTTTCATCCTATTGTAGTGCGCTTAGGATGACTTTTAAAGACATCTCCCCCTGTCTCATTGATAAGCACCTTCATCATTGGATCTTTTAGAGGATCGTAAAAATTTAGGTATAACACTACTTCATATTGGATACTAGTTTTTTTTTTTTTTTGCTAAATTTGTAATTATGATAGAATTACAAATAATATGTTAAACTGGCTTAATTTTACCAAGTCTTAGAATTTGGTATAAATTTACAAAAGTAAAAAAAATGTGATATTTTTATATTAGTAGGCCTAATGATGGCCATTAGCTACTAGTATCTTAATAACTACAATTTGTATTAACTCCAATTTGGAATTTTTCATGAACAATTCTATTTTGTTAATTGAGGGTTTTGTATAACTATATGAGTTTAACTGATAGATGTTTAGTAAAGTATAAAATAATATTTGGTTATTTTTCAAAATAGTGGCTAATATTTGTTAGGATATCTTCTCATGAACAACTCTTATTTATTTAAATATGATTATTGAATTATCTTCTTCTATTTAAATTTAATTATTTATAATATTTTTTTCTTATATCAATGTTAATTTCTTTTTAATTGTATTTTTTTAATTTCTTCTTTTTTTTTTCTTTTTCTTTATTTACTTTTGCATGAACACAAAAATTTACTAGGGAAATTTATTATCACCCCCATGAAGTTTGGCTAAATTAACTAGTCTATCCCTCCATTTTCAAAAGTAAATTAAACCCCCCCTTAAATTTAACTCAATTAACTATTTCCCCCTTCTAGTTAAAAAGAAATGTTAATTAGCGAAAAAAGAAATACTTACCCTTGATATATTATTAAATTTATGTATAAGCCAGTGTATATAAACTACTCTTTTACTTTTTAATCTCATTTTCTTTTTATCTTTATTTTTTATGTTATCAGTAATTATATAAATATAAAGTGTAATTTAATTGGTATGGTTAGTATAAATTATTTAATTAATATAAATATGTTAATATATGTTGACTTTAGGTTTATTCAATCTCTAAAGTTTTGACGTTAGCAAATAATTTGATTAATCTAATGTGCTTTATTTAAGTGTGTTTTTAGATCCAATTGAATATAAAGAATCTAATTGAAGTGACTCAAGTCTTTAACTTAGCAAAATATAAAAAATAAGGTCCTATAAAGATCAAGACTCATTCGAGACAACTCAAGACTTAAAATAAGTTTAATTCAAGCTTAAAAGGGTCCTTTACGAGCAAGGCTCATAATCATAAGCCTTGCTAATGAGCTGAAAGCATGCAAGAGCCATCAAAGTGAAAAAAGGTCTGAGCCCCTCACAATTATAAAGAGCCCTCTTTAGACCATGACCACCTCGTGATCGCTCATCCATATCGTGACCAATTGCCTATTTATTGAGCCAAAAGAGCTTGAGCCCCTAACGACCTGCCCTCACAGTTATGAGTAGCTCATGACCTAGCCTCCCTACAATGTACAATGGTCACTTGCCACTCCAACGACTACTTTTTCATTTGTCATGACTTGAAGCTTGCCTCATGACCATGAGAAGTTATTTCTCTATAAAAAATTATTTTACATTTAATGAAACTTGAAGATGATGAAAGACGAACTTAATGCCTCTAGTAGTTACATTTATAATGCTCAATTACTTAAACCACCTTTGAAGCTTCATTCAATAGTTAGAAACTTTGGTGGCTGAATTTTCTCTTATAATTCATTTGAGCATTCAAAACTCTTACCTGCTTTATTTGTAATTCATTAACTCTTTTGAGAGTTGGTTGTGTGTTAAAGATGGGCCTTAAACTTCATCTAATTCTTGGATTAGATTAAAAGGTGTTGGGTTTTATGATACATAATGTAGCGAAAAAAAAAAAATTCAACCACAAAACCCATAATCCATATCTGTGTATTTTGACTTAGATTAATTGAGAGGGTTTCCAAACACTTACCAAGATAATCTAATGGCAAGATAGTTATAATGAAAAGAGGGGGTTCACTCTAATGACACCCTACCTCAAGCTTTTTATGTCTTCTATAAGATTAAGACGTCATTAAAAGATCACCTCCTCTAAGATAACCACATAAACAGGATGATCCAAGGCAAAGTAGGTCTGCTAGAACCTTTGCTATCTCATAACACATTTTATCTCTATGTCTTTTCTTTACACAATATAAGTGTAGGAAGAAGAAGGAGAAAATGTAGCTTAACCTTTTTTTTATAAACCCTAGAAATGAGATGTATATATTGCTATCCTTTCTGGGGTTTCATACATCTCCACTTACAAAAACAGTTTTTGTAAGTTTAAACTTCTCTTTCTATTTTGATTCTAATTTCAAATTAGAATCCTACCTTATTTATTTTAGACAAATCTTACTTTAAATAAATTATTAAATAAATAAATACTAATATATATATATATATATATATATATATATATGACACACACTTATTTATTTAATCTTACATAGAGATAATTATTAGGCTTATTAACCTAAGTCTGTTTTGGGCTTGTTCTAAGTGTGCAACCTTATAAGTGCACACAACATTAGTAGTGGGTCTAAAATTTCCATTTTAGTCCACAAGTTATAATTAGTCTCTAGCAAGACATTATGACTACCCAAGTTGTGTGAGGCTGATAATTCAATATAACCTAATACATAATTTGTATTACAGTCCTTTTATTACATGATATCTTGATTGAACATAAGGCATGGATTATGTCATCCTTATATTGTTCAATCATATTGTTTCTCGATATATATATATATATATATACTTATTTATTTAATCTTATATAGAGATAATTATTGGGCTTATTAACCCAAGTCTGCTTTAGGCTTATTCTAAGTGTGTAACCTTATAGTTTCACACAACAGTAGCAGTAGGCCTAAAACTCCTATTTTAGTCTACTAGTTATTATTGGTCTCTAGTAAGACATTATGACTACCCAAGTTGTGTGAAGGTCGATAATTTGACATAACCTAATACACAATTTGTACTATAGTCATTTTATCACATGATGTCCTGATTGAACATAAGGCATGGATTATGTCATCTTTATATTATTCAATCATATTATTTCTCAATCCTAAGTAGACTGACACTAATATCTTTATCATTCTAGCATGGCCATGAATTTCTCTTTAATCTAACTCATCGAGGGGCCAAATAAATATTTTTATAAAATAATGGAGGGACAAATTTCATCTTAACCACTTATATTCCTCACATAAATCATTTTATAACCAATCACAACCTGTTTTACCATCTAGTTAAAGTATGGTGTAGGGAAGTGTCAAAATACATAACTTATCATGCAAGAAACTATGGTGATCTGAAGTCAAAGGACTTAAATAATACTATTGTGATGAGAATTACCTATGAGAATAATCCATGTGGTATTCTCATAGTCAGTTAATCTAGTACATCATTTCCCTAAACATGTACATATGAGTTTGACTTCATATCTTATATACATGATTTGTAAAACTTAATCATCAATCAACCTCACACTAGTCATTATTCATTGTTATTCCTATAACAATAATCGACTAAGGATATTAGTTAGTAATAATAAAAATGCCACTTTATTATTAAAATAGAAATATGAAAATGTCAAAGTCTATCCATTACACAATTGGCCTAGGGCATATCACTAATAGAAGGGAAGTGAGGTTATACTCTAAAGGAATTGGTTTAAGTGTTTCTTTATCAAAGCACTTATGTTTGTGGTTAGAGTTAAGCCTTACTTAAAAGCTCATTATTGTAAGGTTTAGAGTTGATGCTTATAACTCTTGTAATTTTAGTCTTTAAGAATAGATTAGTGTATGGATTGAAAATCCTAACATAGGGATAAGTTAGGTGGAAACGTACATTCATTTATGAATCAAACTCATTAAATTATTTTGTGTTATCTTCTAATTCTTAATTCTTCTTTTATTTTTCTTAATTTTCTTTTAATTTCTTAAAACCCTATTCACCCCCCTCTAGGGCAATTATAATTAGTATCAAAGCTTGACTTCTTAGTACCTAATTGTAAGAAAAAAAGATCATAGGGAGTGAATCTTTAAAATTTTATCTATTAGACCCTTCTTTGATAGTAGTGACTATCCACATTAAAAGTTTAAGATGGAGTTATATCTAGATAGTGATCCTATTAAACTTTGGGATGTTGTTCTAAAAGGACGGGAATTACCTAAATTCACCATTAATGGCATAAAGACTATCCTTGTAAGAAGTTAATGGTCAAATGATTAAAAAGAAGAAAACTATAAAAATAAGAAGGCCATGACAATCTTGTTAGCATCTATGTTTAAAGAAGAAGGTTCAAATTCATATGTATAAGTATGAACTCTTCAAGATGAAGCCTCAAGAATCAATAACCAAAATGACCAATCATCTCAATGCTTTTCTTACTACTCTTAAGAAACTTGGAAAGCATTTTTTCTAAGGAAGAAGTGAATAATAAGATTTTAAGAATCCTAATTAAGAAGGATTAGAAATCTAGAGTCACTTTAATTGAAGAAGCTCATGACCTCTCAACCCTCTTAACTGATATTCTCATTGGAAATCTCCTTACTCATGAGCTTACTATAAAGTAAAAAGGAGATGAGAGAGATGAGAAAGAAGAGAAGAAAAAAGGGATTACATTGAAGGCTATACAATAAGCTAGTGAGATGAAAGCTTGGTGGACTCTAGTGAAGATAATGATGAGATAACCATAATCACTAGAGTACTCAAAAAGTTCTTAAAAAGAAAAAGGTTCTTAAGGCAAAGAGATAGCAAGAAGTATAATGGCAAGAATAATAAAGAAGTTACTTACTATGAATATAAGAAACCAGGAAACATTAGAAGTTAGTGCCCCAAGCTCAAATTTAAGAAAAAAGGAGCAAAGGACAATAAAAAGGCCTTCAAAGCTTCTGGGATGACTCCTTAAAGTCGAAAAGGGAAGAGGAGTAACAAGAAATGGCCAACCTTTGCTTCATGGTTTTTAAAGATAAAAATAAGGTACCATCTACTTCTCATTCTTCTTATGATGATTATGATGATGATGATGATGATGAGAGCTCTATTATGAGCAAACTCATGCTTAAAAGTAAAAGCTTACTCTTTAAGAAGAAGCTTTACAAGCATGAGCTATGTAACTTGTCCATAGAATTTTAAAACTTCAAAAATGATTTTTCTGAACTTATCGATTCTGATGAAAAACTTAAAAATAATTTAAAACCTTTTAATTCTTTAGAGGACCAACTCAATAAAGCTAATGATAAAAATCTTAAGCTTTCTAAAGAGGTGCTAGAGTTAAAGACTTCCATTTCTAAATTCAAAAAGGGGAAAGAGACTTTAGATAGACTTCTTGATTCTTAAAGGCACTATAGGAATACCCACGGATTTGGATATACAAATGTAGCTTAACATCATCTCATATTAAATTTGTTAAAGCTTTATATGATTCCTCTACTCCTTCTACTTCTAAACCCCTTGAGACTTAAGCTCTTAAAGCTAAAGTGTCTTATATGCTAAATGGTAAGGTCAAGTCTAACAAGACCTAACCTACCTTAATAAAAAGGCCTGAGGCACAAGCTAAAAGGCCCCAACCTAAACATGGTTACATGTACACTAAATACAACACCCCTAAGCATGCTACATAATCACCTCATAATACACATTGCCATTATCAATGTATGTCACACTCTCTCTTTATGGCATAAAAGACCCTTAGGAAGCCCACACAACCACAACATAAAAGGCTTGTCTCACATACTAGGCAATCATATACTCCTAGAAGAAATAGATTTGCCAATGTTGAATATTTATATTGCATGACCAAATGTCACACTAGCAATGTCTACTTTTGTATAAGATTACACTTTCAATTACTTCCTTTGGACTACTTTGAGACTAACCAACCTAGACCAACTAAGGTTTAGGTTCAAAAGAATGTTTAAATTGTGTTGTGTATGTGTGTTTAAAGTTCACAAGAGCTAAAAGCAAGTGGTACCTTGATAGCGGATGTTCAAGGCACATGACAGGATATAAGGAGTATTTCAATAAGTTTGATATAAAGGATGGAGGTCATGTCACCTTTGGAGACAATGCCAAAGGAAAGATAGTAAGCATTGGAAAAATTAGTAACCCTCAATCCTTATCAATTCACCATGTGTTACTTATTGATGGTTTTCATATTCTTTGATTATATGATGTGGGAAACTTTCTATCCTAGAAATTACTTTGTTAGTAGACTAGATAAAGGCAAAGTAATTTTTAGTGGTGAAAGTGTTTACAATGTCTATGTCATTAACTTGAATAAAGTTTATAACAAAGACATTAAATGTCTAATGTCTATTTCCCATGACACATGGACTTGGCATAGAAGGTTAGAATATTCAAACTTTAAGCATTTAGATAACCTTAGTAAGCATGAACTTGTGGTTGGATTACCTAAACTCAAGTTCACTAAGGAAAAGACTTGTTATGCTTATCAAAGGGGAAAATAATATAAATCTTCACTTAAGCTCAATAATTTAGTGTCCACTTCTAGACCACTTGAATTTATTCATATGGATTTATTTAGACCGACTAGAGTTGCTCATTTGGGTGGAATGCAATATGCATATGTCTTAGTTGATGATTACTCTAGATATATTTAGGTATGTTTTCCTACTCATAAGAATGATGCTTTTAAAGCTTTTGAAAAGTTTTCAAAAAGAGTTCAAAAGGAAAAAAGTTTTTTCATCTCAACTATTAAAAAGTGATCATGGAACTGAATTTGAAAATGAATTTTTCAAAACCTTTTGCAATGAAAATGGTATTTTGCATACATTTGCTTCTCCTAAAACACCTTAACAAAATGGGGTAGTTGAAAGAAAGAATAGGACTTTAGTGGAAATGGTTAGGACCATGCTTCATGAGTATAATTTACTTTTATACTTTTGGGCAGAAGCTATTAACACTTGTTGCTATATAGTAAATAGAGTCTTCAAAAGGCCCATTTAAAAAAAACTTCTTATTAGCTTTGGAACAATAGAAAACCCAAAATCTCATATCTTAGAGTATTTAGATGTAAGTGCTTTATATTAAACACCAAGGACAATCTTGGAAAATTTGACTCTATATAGCAAAGCATAGAGTCTTTAATAAAAGAACTCTAGTAATTGAAAAGTTAATGTGTGTTGTATTTAATGAATCTAACCCACTTGATCTTAGAAAGGATTTTGGTAGTGTTGATGATGTTGTCAATGAATTAGTGGATATGAAAATTTAAGAGGAAAATGCAAGCTAGCCGTTAGAGCTTGAAGATCCTAAAAAGGAAGATAGTGAAAAGATGCCTCAATCCACCTTGATTTTTGAAGTCTACACATGAATATAGTCAAATACAAAGTTTAGATGAATTTTTGGGTTATTTTCTATTTCGGAGTCAATAAGGAAGATTCAAGAAGATTCTAAAAGATGTGAGAAGATTAAAGGATATTCTAAGTCAAAGTAAAATTAAAAGTCAATAAGTCAAAGTTAATGGTCAACATCCTACTTGACATGTGACATGGCATGCTTCAAAGCTTAGTTGTCATTAGTTGTTTGTTTAGTTGTCATGGGTTGTCAATTTCACTTTTTAATGCTTAGTTGTCATGAGCTATCAATTTGACTTTTTAAAACTTAGTTGTTATATTTTTTAAGGGATCTTATTTAGTAAAGAATTTTCCTTTACAGGTGTCTTTAGGAATAATTAAGAAAACCTATTCCTTCAAGGATTAGGATGTTTACATGCCTATATAAAGGCCATATCAATGTAGCTCGAATTTAGAGAAGTTTTATCAATTAATTCTAAATTCTTGAGAGGTTAAAGTCCCTTTCTTTTATTCTTAAAATAAATTTAGTGAATTTATCAAGTGAAGGCTTGGTACATTCAAACCTAGTTGAATTTAGACTTAAAATTGACTTTGTTAATCTTAGGTTTATATTGAACAACCTTTAATTCTTTATAATTAAGGTTCTTAAGTACAGGTTATTTAAAGGTCTTATTGGGAATTAGCGTTTTCCTTTGCTTGATTTATGAATGATCCTTGGCAAGGTTATCGAGATTGAATACGGGTTTGGTACAAGTTATCCACGTTCATATCATTTGGTATCAGAGCTTTTGCTCATTAATCAAGTACGTATCTTTACTTTTCTTTTTTGTTTGCATTTAATCCAAAAAAAACCATTTTTTTCATTCATTTTTTTTATTTTGTTTGATATCAATTTGTTTTCTTTATGATCATTATAATTAAATTCATTTTTCTTTATTATCTTGCGTCAATTTCATTCTTTTCTTTATATTCCAATTTGTTTTTAATCTTTAAAAAAAATTGTTTATATTCTTGTTGTTTTCGCATCTTAAGAGTCTTATTTTTCACAAATACATATCAAATTGAAGTTTGTTCTTAATTTGGCCATTTTAGCATCTGTTACAAAAAAATCAAAAAGAGTTGAATTGATCAAAGTTAAATTCATTCAGCCTATAACCATTGCAATTTGCTATTTTGATTTTAAATTCCATACCTTGCCTTATTTCAATTATGAATATTCTACTCTTCTCATTAAGTTGCATTTGGGTTAGTTTAAACACTTATTCCAAAATTTCTTATTTTCATTTTGTTTGGATATTTCTTTGTTTATTGCATTTTCTTTAGCTCTGAAATAACTTAAGGAATATGGCATAGAACTTGATCACATTCCAATCAAATGTGATAATACATATGCTATAAGCCTAAGCAAGAATCTCATTCAACATTCTAGAACTTAGCATAATGATATTAGACATAATTTTCTTAGAGATCATGTTTAATGTGGTGATATCTTGCTTGAATTAGTTGATACTAACAATCAAATTGTGGATATTTTCATTAAACCTCTCAATGAGGAGCAAATAAATTTCGTTAAGTATGAACTTGGAATGATGTTGGTTATAGCTTACATTGATGCATGTACTAAATTTTTATAAATGTTCAATATTCATGTGACTTTTATTTTGGCTATTAAACAATCTTTGATAATATTTTACATGCTTGTTGAGTTCAATGCTTACATCTAATGAAAAATATATCATTCCCTTTCATGAACTTAAGCTATACATTTGCTTGAACTGATTTAAATTGTAAAATTTGTTATTTAGGTATTTTCTCTTAATATTCACATTTTTACTTGAGCCATTGTTTTCTTTGCATTAATATTTGGATTGGCTTACTCATATATTCCCACTTATTTGACTAGTGAAATTTTACTCTTTGTCCATAAGCACCTCTCATGAATCTCTTTAAATTTTACACATTAACAATTATTGATTGAAGTTAATTCAATAAATTGATTATTTTAAAATTAGCAAAATAAAATTTTAATCAAAATGCTTATTCTCATCCTCAATTTTGTATGAACATGGCCTTGATTTTAGATGGAATCAATTTGCATTTAATATCATTCAACTTGTTATCAATTCAATTCGGAAGGACTAAATTGCAACATTTTCTGGACTTAATTGAAAGTTTTTCAAAAGTGCAGGGGCCATCCAGCATTTTTGTCATGAGTTATTGCAAAGGTTGCAATAGCTCATGATGTGTCATTTCAGGCTATCAGTGCCCCTCAAAGGCAATGATCATGGTTTTGAGGAGTGTCCTAATAGTAAAAAAGTCATAATTCCATTAGAATTGTAATTCCTCCACTCTTTTCAATTTCTAAAGTCTACTTGTAACATCAATCCTTTTTTTTACTCAATTTATTACCATTTTTTATTCCTTAAACCTCTCTATAAATACCCCTTCACTCTTTTTTATCATTGTTCACTCTTTTGTCATTCCCTCAATTTCTTTTTCTTCTGTCTTCTTAATCACCATCTTAAAACCTTTTGTAATTTTTTCTTTCATAACTCCCAAAAACAAGTCCACTCAAAAGGAAGTCACCTCATCCTATCAATCTAGAAGAGCAACTAAAGACCAACGGAAGAAATCTTCACTATTATCCTACACCAACACTAAAATAAGGCAAAGAGCATCTCAATTCTCCAAGAGGAAGATCATCCCCTCTCAATTCATGTTTAATGTGGCCTTGGAATCTCTTGGTTGCTTTAATCAAGTTGAATCTCTTCTTGAAAGGATTAGTTTATTAACTTTTGCTTTTACTCCTTTCATCACTATTCCTTCTCTTGTGATTGAGTTCCTTTCCTCCTTTTGCTTGAGAACTCAACACATTAACAAACAAAACCCTATGTATAACATGAGACTCAAGTTAGAGGGAAGGGATCACTTCATAACTAAATAATATTTTGATAACATCTTTGAGTTCAAACATGAAGGACTTGAATCCTCTTATACCCTTTGGACTTAATGTCATAAACTAATGTAGAAACATCTTTATCAATCATTCTAAATCATCATCACTTTCCTCTAAAAGCCTTTGGTACATTCATCTCTTCATCACTTATTCCTTTTATATTAAAGGATTAAGTAATGAAGTAATCTCCTTTAATGATCTTATCCTTCTCCATTGTATTCAAGACAATATTGATGTTGCTTTAAGGAAATGGTTATAATGGAGGCTTTGGTCAGTGAGTGATAGTGTGAGTGGTGCAATATGAATTTAGGGAATAGTGACTAAAATTGTTCAACTCTTCTAGATTAACCTTGATTGTCTTGAGTCCATTCCTTATTTCCTACTTAATGAAAAATTTCTCAAAAATTCTAATCAATTTAAGAAGGTCAATAATTAATGGGTGTGGAAGTATAAGGAAAAAGAAATTGATGAAGAACTTGAAAAATTTGGAGGACATTGAGAACATTGGCACTCTAGGCCTTAAAGGAGTTGGCGTGGAAGAAGAACAAGTACCTCAACAACCTTAACCTCCCATACCTCAACAAAACTAAGCAAGGGATCCCTCTATATCTCAAGTGGTGGATGATGAACCTGTATGGGTTGGTGGACTTTTTAATCACCTCTCTATTGTTGAACCAACTTCAATAATTACTTTGATCAAATGGATACAAGACTTTATCACTTTAATAGGAGGATGGATCATATGGAGTATGACATCCACCATCTTTATGCTTATCATAACCTCCAATGTATTTGGCCTCCTCCTTCTCCTCCTCAAGCATTTCAAGCTCCATCTTATAAAGAAACTCAAGGAGACAACTACAATATTGATCCTTCTTCCTAAATATGCTTTATGCCTAGTTTATGTTTGGTTTCTATTTTGTTTATGCTTATTTTATAGTTTATATTTTTAGTTGGTTTTAGGTTTATTTAGTTTGTGATATTTTATTTCTTAGTTTGGTTTATGAACCACATGCTCTTTTTTTTGGTTTAATGCAAACTCATTTTTCATTTCTCTTTTTATCCTTTATCCTATTACTCTTTTTTATCTTTGTCAAAAGGGTAGACATATGTACATGTTTAATTTCCTTTTATATTGCTAATGTGTTTAATGAAAATAAATACTAATGTGTTGTTATTTTATTATAATTTTCCTTAGAAAAATTCACAAAAAAACACAAATAAATATGCACACACTAAGGGGGAGTTATTTCATTTACTATTCATTTTTTTAAATGCATGAATTTAGGGGGAGCAATATACATCGTATACATTTCTCTTAATTATGCACAATACACACTCAAATTATTTGTCAAAGTTAAAAGGGGGGAGATTATTGACCTTAGGCTTATTCAATCTCTAAAGTTCTAACTTTAATAAATTATTTTATTAATTTAACATGCTTATTTAAGTGTGTTATTAGATCCAATTGAACATAAAGAATCTAAGTGAAGTGACTTAAGTCTTTAATTTAGTAAAATATAAAAAATAAGCTCCTACAAAGATCAAGACTCATTCAAAATAACTCAAGACTCAAAAAAAGTTTAATTCAAGTTGAAAGTGGTGCCTCATGAGCAATGCTCATAATCGAGAGCCTTCCTTATGAACTGAAAGCATGAAAGAGCTATCAAAGTGAAAAGAGGCATAAGCCCCTCATGATCAGCCCTCAGAATCATAAGGAGCCCTCTCCAAATTATGACCACCTTATGATCACTTATCCAAATCATGACTAGTTACCTCTTCATTAAGTCAAAGAGCCTAAGCCCCTAACGACTTTCCCTTACGATCATGAGCAACTTATGACTCAGCCTTCCTATAATGTACAATAGTCACCTTCTACTCCAACAGCTACTTTTTCATCCGTCATGACCTGAAGCCTGCCCTTACGATTGTGAGCAGTTATTTATCTCCAAAAAGTTATTTTACATTTAATGAAACTTAGAGATGATGAAGGAATAACTTAATGCCTCCAATAGCTACATTTGTGATGCTCAAGTACTTAAACCACCTCTAAAACTTCATTCAATAGTTAGAAACTTTAGTGGTTGAATTTTCTCTCTTAGAATTCATTTGATTAATCAAAACTCTTACTTACTTTCTTTGCAATTCATTAACTCTTTTAAAAGTTAGTTTTGTGTTAGAGGTAGGCCTTAAACTTCATCTAATTTCTTAGTTAAATTATAATGGAAGTGAGGTTATACTCTAAAAGGATTGGTTTAAATGTTTTTCCATTAAAAGACTTAGGTTTGTGGTTATAACTAAAACTTTCTTAAAAGCTCATTGTAGTAAAGTTTAGAGTTCATCCTTAAAACTCTTGTAATCTCAATCTTTGTAAATAAGATTAGTGTGTGGATTGAAAATCCTAACTTAGGGATTAGCTAGGTGGAGACATATATTCATTTATTAATCAAACTTCTTAAGTTCTTATGTGCTATCTTTTAATTCTTAATTCTTTTTTAATTTTTCTCAATTTTCTTTTAATTTCTCAAATGCCCAATTCACCCCCTAAGGCAATTATAATAAATATTATGCAAAACATAAAATCTTTTAGCTAATTATTTTATCAATAATTAATTAATATAAATATGCAGTTTGGTTAAAAAAATAGAAAGTTGTTTAGCTTCTCTTATTAGTACTGTAATGCCCTTTATTAGGTTTCCATGATAAAAAAAATGCAGCGAAAGTTAAAACTTTAACCACCAAAATGCATTATAGGATCCATGTAATTTGAATAAATCAATTAAGAGGGTTTCTAAAATCTTACCACAGATAAAAAGGGGCAAGATTGTTGGAAGGAAGAGAGGGGGTCCACATCAGTGACACCTTACTTGGAGCTTTTTATATAGGTCTAGTTATATCAAGGCGCCACCAATAAAACCATGCCCTTTAGCAATATTGGTATGCTAGCTCCTTTATCAAAAATGAATTTTTATTTTTATTCTCTCTATATGTTTTCTTTTCACAAAAGAAGTAGAGGAAGAGCGAGGAGAATACTTGCTTATAAAAACCCTAGAGAATGAGATGTATTTATATACATCCATTTTAGGGTTTCACTTACCATTTACTTACCAAAACAATTTTGGTAAGAATAAACTTCCTCTTTTTTTTTATTCTAATTCCAAATTAGAAATATTCCTTATTTATTTAGATAACTCTTATCTTAATAAATTAGGAAATAAATAAATAAATAAATATATATATATATATACATATACTTTTAGAGAGATTAGTACTGGTTAATTAACCCAAGTATGCTTTGGGCATGTTCTAAGTGTGTGACCCTATAAGTTCACACAACGTTGGAAATGGACCTAAAATTTCATGTTAGCCTATAAGTCATAAATGGCCTCTAACAAGACATTATAACTACCCAAGTTGTATGATGGTCAATAATCCAACAAAACCTAATCCATAGCATGTATTATAGTCCTTTTGTCATGCGATATCTAAATCAAACATAAGGTATGGATCATGTCATCCTTACATTGTTCAATCATATCATTTTTCAATCCTAAGTAGACTAATACTGATAACTTCCATGGTGGATTCAAGGCAAAGGACTTAAATAATACTACTCTGATGAGAATTAATTATGAAAATTATCCATATAGTATTCTCATAGTGGGCTGATTTAGTACATCATGTCTCTAAATATGTACCTATGAGTTTGACTTAATATCTTATATACATGATCAATAAAACATAATTATCAGTTAACCTCATACTAGCCTTTATTCATTGTTGTTCCTATAATAATGATCGACCAAAGATAATTTAGAATAGAATTCAAGTATCACTTAAGAGTTTAACTATCAAGTCACATATTTAATGATCTTAGGTAGAATTCACTATTCAATGATAAAATTAGAAGTAGCCAATAATATTGAAAATGCCTCTATTAATAAAATGAAAAAATGACAAAGTCAAAATATGGTCATTACATAACTGTCCTAGGGCATATCACTAACAATCTTACCCACTAATATTAACCTTCCTTTTTTCATTAAATAAGGCTCATTTGCTTATTACAATCTTCATTAAAAAAAACCAATGTCAAACATGGCTTCTTATTATTGATTACTGTTCTAACATGAATTTTCCAAATTCGTTGATACCATTTGTCCTTACTCCCCAATAAGAAATGGGCTCTAAAATTCTCATTATATACTTGTAGCTCTTATTGTAAATCTCCATTTGCTTATGTGTATGTTGCTATATGTATTACTTTCTTATTTGTTGTTTGCACATGGGATTTTCAAGCACTTTGAATGTTTCCAATAAACCCAATTTAGTGTTTACTTCCAAAAGGATGTTAGGGTTTTCTTTTACTATTGTTCATTGAAGTTCCTCCTCCCTATACAATTCATTTTGTCATGTTTCTTTAGTTTCATCGCATTTGTTTAGTTTAAATCTTAGCTTAATTATTTTTGCATTTTCAGAGCAGAGATTTGTGGTGAGAGCCGAATTAGAAGAGTCTGATTGTGGTGGTGAAGTAGCCTACAGAAAATGAGGTTATTAATGAAGAAGGAAGCCTATAATAAGTTGTTGTGGTGGTTGATTAATGGTGGTGTTGGATTTTTTTACAAGGGCATATGTGCGGTGGTCAATGACATGGATGGGTGTGAGAGATTCATAGGTGAGTGTGAAAGAGATGATATGGGTAAAAGGAAGATGAAGTTTTAAGGAGCTAAATGATATTTTTTCTCTTAAAATTTTTCAATTTAGTCATCAAATTATCATGTATATATTGACTAGTCAAATTCTTAATCAATTAAAGATAATTTTGGAATTTTATATAATTATTGAAAATTTGACCATTATTTGTACTTTTGACTAACATAATATTTTTAAGTATTTTAAGGGAAGGGAAAATAGTTAAGGGAATCAAATTTGAGGGGTATTTAATTTACTTTTAAAAATGAAGGGACAAATTAGTTAATTTAGCTAAATCTCAGGGGTGATAGTAAATTTTCCAATTTACTAATTCATCTTTTATACGACACTACTTTTTTTATTTATATTTCAATGCTTACATGTATTAGATGGATTTTTAGCGTTATATAATTACATTGCATTTAATCATATTATTTATAATATTAAAAAATTATAATCTTTTTGATAATTAATATATTACTGAATATATATCTTATATATTACTTTTAAAAAATAACTAAAAGTGAATGTAAAAATTTCTAAGTTTCTTTTAGAAAAACTAATTAATATTCGTAATGGTTGTTAAATATATAAAATATATAGTTATGAAAATTTTAACTAAAATTTAACATTAATAATTTTTTAGCTATTAATTAGCAGTTACTAGCAGCAGCTACCAATTAATCATAATAGTTTAGTCAAATAAATCCTAAAATACTATGTTTAATTTGTTCTTTATGATTCTAGTATCATCTTCTTCTTCTTTTTTTTTTTTTTTTAATTTCGTTCTTTTTAATTCTAGCATCATCTTCCCTACATAAGAATATGAACCATCATATAAGTAGATCTAATAAATTTGTTTATTATTTTAATTTGTTCATTTAATATTTTTATCATATATGAAAACTAAAATGATGTTTTTTAACTACAGTAAATAAAAAAAAATATGCTACCAATAAAAAATGACTCGTATATTAGTTAGTCCCATCTACTTCTACAAATAATATATCCAAGATTTATGGAGTTCTTTACTGGAATCCAGCAGAGTCCAAACTACTATACTTCCCTGAGATTATGTGCAATGCATAAGTGCATCCCTCTATTCCTAAAAATGTATTAAAATCTTCACGAGGTTGTGCTCTGTCATACTAAAACACTCTTCAGTTAGTTTTTCCCGTTAATTAATGATCAAAACATAAGTTTGCAACCAAAAAATTTATCTTTTAAATCCCTGTATCATTTATACCTGCATCGTTTTTCACCTCCATAATTTTATAAATTTTTTTCCTAAAAATATTATTGTGGGACATAGTTTATACTCAAATTAACGATAAGGAAAGATGCTAAAAAAATGATAAAATATACTACTCATATAATGTTTAAAAAATATTTCAAATATTAGAAAACAAAAAATTATAGAAAAGTATTATAATTAACAAACATGTTAATTAAATTAATTAATTTTAATTTTTAGTTAATTAAAAATGAATTAACTCAATTAATTAATTCCAAAAAAAAGAGTATAAACATGCATCATTATGTGTGAATTTTTTAAAAATGTTTTTAAAATTCATTCTTGTGAGAGATATAATGAAATTTAGTAGTATTTAAAAAAAAAACTTCTGATTTGGAATATGCATTTTCATAAAAAAAAAAAAAAAATTACATCCTCAAACATGTTATTTGCACCAAACATTATCCTTTAAGGTAAAATTTTTAGGATACTCGAGTAATAAAAATATCATTTTATTTAAAAGAATGATTTTATTTTATTTTTTTCTAAATTCTCCAGCTAGAATTAAAAATATGACATTTTCATAGATTATTAGAAAAATTATTATTAAATTTTTCAGAAAAATCTTGTATAAAAATACAGCAAACAATTTCTTTTATTTCAATTAGTTGAATATAATTAATCAATTTTTTTAATCCATTTATTAATTATAATTTTTGTGATGTTTTTATTTTCTATAATTTTGTGGTTAAACATTTTATGAGTTTAATATGTAATTTAGTTTTTTAAAGTAATTCTTTATTGTCAAATTGAATATAAATAGTAATTAAATAATAATAATAATAATGTTAAGAAAAAGGTTTTTAGAAAAATTAATTTGGTAAAGGTTGGAAGATGACGAGGATGAAAATGTACAAAGGTGTAGATAAATAAAAAGATACAATTTTTGGTACAATTTTTTAATTTTATAATTTTTTGGAATTATGTTGTTAAACATTTTTATGATTTTAACATGCATTTTAGTTGTTTGCATAACAATTTTTTAGAAAAAAAAAAAAAACTTCGATCCTCATTGTTTTGACTTGCAATAAAACTAGTTCTATAATTTGTTTTACCCTTAAGTATTATGAGTTTTATATTTCTTACACTTTCATGTCTATCACTAATATCATCATTATTTTGTGATAAAACATTGAATAACATCATATTTTAATGATAAGATTATTTTATATATGATTTATCTTTAATCTGATTAAAAAGTTTCACTTATTTTATTCAATGACTTGAATTAGACAAGGATATATTGATAGGATAATAATTTAGCAATTGTATTTTACTTAGAACTCTATCATTTTGTTATACTTCAGTTATATACTACTCTATACATATGTATATATTTACTCATCAAACGTAATACAAATTATTGAGCTCATTCTCTTATAGCTATTTTATGGTATCAAAACCCAAACTTGGTTTAACAACACTTTGACTCCATGTTTGACAATATGAGCTCAAGTACAACCATCACTCCCACACCATAAAACTCACACAAGCCTTCCATTCAGTCCCTCCTAAACATCACCCATCAGCTACTAGTCAAGCTCAACTCTACCAACTATTTGTTATGGAGAGCCCAACTACTGCCATTGCTTTATAACTATGAACTTGCGAGTTATACTGATGGTTCTCTTGCCCCTCCATCTCAGACACTTGACAATGGCCAACCCAACTCTGCTTGTATGACTTGGTTTCGACAAGATCAACTTGTCTTGAGTTGGATTGTTGGCTCCATCTCATAAGCTTTTATCCCTATGATTGTAGGTGCGAAGATAGCTAAAAAAGCATGCGACAAACTTGAAAGTTCCTATGCTATCGATTCCAAATCATAAACTAGAACAATCAAATCTAGATTTTATTATCTTATAAAAGACCCAATAAAGTCAATTACATAGTATGCATTGTACGTCAAGGCAATGTTTGACCAACTTACTGCTCTAAATAATCTAGTGTTAGAAAATAACTTTATTCAGGTCATCCTCAACGGTCTGCGTTCCTTATACCGATTGTTTATTCATTCCCTTCAACAATGAGCTGAAGTTTTCTCTTACAATGAGCATTATGAAATACTTCTCTATAAAGAAGATGATCTCGCAACCAATGCTAAATCGGTAATTGTGTTAGTGATATGCACTAGGTCAATCATTTGTGATTATGTATTGACTTTCTTATTTTATTAATAAAGAGGTATTATATTATCATTTGATTTTATGATAATTACATGAATGGTTAATTCTTACTAAGGCTATCAAGTATGTGACTTGATAGTAAAACCCTTAGATTAAAATAAGAGTTCTATTCTAATTATCTCTAGCCATTTATTCATTATATGAATTTTAAAGTATTAAGGCTAGTATGATGTTGACTGATGGTTATGTTTTACTAATCATAAATATGAGATATTAAGTCAACTCATAGGTACATGATGAGAGATCATGTACTGGATTGACCCACTATGAGAATACTACATAGATTATTGTCATAAGTATTTCTTATCACAGTAATTTTATTTCGGTCCTTTGACCTTGAAATCATCATGGATTTCTACATAGCTATTTTATGTTTTGACACATTCTAACATTGTCTTTAACCGGATGATTAAAAGAATGTTGTTGGATATAAAATTAGTTATGTGAGGAATGTGAGTGATTTAGAAGGAATTTATCCCTTATTAATATGAGAAAGATATCTAAAGGCCCCTTGATGAGATAGACTGAATGAAAATGCATGGCCATGTTGAAATGAATTGATAAAGAGTTATCATTTTCAGTCTACTTGGAATCAAGTCATAATATTGAACTATATAAGGATGACATTCTATGCCTTATGTTCAATTAAGATATCATGTGATAAAGGGACAATAAAATTCACTGTAATTAGGTTATGTCGGATTATTGACTTCACATGACTTGGGTAGTCATAATGTCTTGCTAGAGGTCACTTATGGCTTGTAGGCCTAAATAGAAATTTAGGCCCACTGCCAATGTTATGTGAACCTACAGGGTCACACACTTAGAACAAGCCCAAAACGGATATGGGTTTAATAAGCCCAAAATAAACTCTGTGGAAATAAATAATTAAAGTGTTTTATTTATTTATTTATTTGTTTATTTATTTAAGATAAATGTTATTTTAAATAAATAAATAAGATATTATTTTTGATTTATTTTTAAACAAAATCAGAATATAATAAATGGAAAATTACCAAAAGGTTATTGGTAAGTGAAACCCTAACTTGGAGTCTATAAATATGTTATATTCTCTAGGGTTTCACACACTTGTTTTTGCCTCCAAATTCGTTTTCTTTCCTCTTAGAAAACAAAGACAGAGTTTTTCCTTTTGTTCTTGATTTGTGAGACAGTCAAGAGGTTGCTAGCACACACACTCAAATTCGTTTTGTGAAGGGCTGTTCGTGTGGATACCTATAGAAGACGCATCCTTTTAGAGACGTCTTGATCCGAACAACCAAGCCAAAAAGCTCGAGGTAAGGTGTCACCGGTGTGAACCTCCTCTCACCCTTCCAGAGAATCTTGCCTCTTCTGCGTTTTGGTAAGATTATTAAAAACCCTAGATTTAATCAATTAGTCGAATTACATGGATCCTGGCTTGGGAACGTGATAAAATTTTAATTTTTCCTCTGCGTTTGCATCACGGACCCCAAACAAATTGAACCTTCAACTTATATGACTAACAACTCACATCATGGTGGTTGATTTTATTGCAATTGTGGAAGCCATTTTTCATGAGGGAGAGGTCGCTTTTGGTCCAACAATAATCAACCTGCTTCATTATCTCAATTTTCTCATACCAAAAATTCTCTTCAATGTAACAACTGTTGTGGTTTTTGCCACTTGGCGAATCAGTGCCCTACTCCCCGCAATAAAGGGATGCAATGGACAGCTTTTGCTCCTTTATTCCACACAAGGCCAACCTCAAACCTTGATGCCTTAACCTCATCCTTATCATACCAACCTTAGATTCTTGATCATGGTGCCACTCACCATCTTACCTCTCATCTTGAAAATTTGTCATTAAATTCATATTACACAGGTTCTGAGTCAGTCAGAATTAGAAATGGTACATCTCTTCCTATTACTCATACAAGATCTACACTTTGTTCTACATCTGATAATTCTTTTATTTTAGATCCTATTTTATGTGTATTTGATTTATATTGCAACTTGTTATTTATTCATTCATTTACTCATGCTAATTGAGTTTCAATTGAATTTTTTCCTAACCATTTTCTTATGAAGGATATCCTCATGAGGAAGATCCTTTACTCAAGCCTAAATAATAGTGGATTGTACTTAATTCTTTTTTATTCAAAGTCACCAACATGTTCAACTTCTCATACCACATTTTTAGCTTCAAGTTTTGCTTAGTGGCACAACATTCTTATTAATGCAAATCCTGTTACTGTGCAAAAATTTCTCCATAAGTTTAATCTACCTTTTAGTTCTAATAAAACTTATCTTGCTTTTCATACTTAAGATATTAGTAAGAGTCATTGTCTACCTTTTTCATTATCCAATTTTCATAATAAGAAACCCCTGGAATTAATCTGTTCTAATTTATGTGGACCTTCTCCAATTCTAACTACAGATGGTAGTCAATATTATGTGCTATTTTATGATCATTATAACAAATACACTTGAATTTATTTTTTGAAATTTAAGTATGATGTTCTTAATGTCCTTATCAAAATTTAGCATCTTATAGAAAATTTTTTTAAGTGCTCCAGTAAATCTTTTCAAGTTTATTAAGGTGGTGAGTTTTAAGCTCTTCCTCTATATCTATTAGAAAATGGAATAACTCAATGCAGTTTATGTCCTAAAACACCCGCATAAAATAGGTGCACAGAAAGAAAACACAGACACATTATTAAAATAACCTTATTCTTAATGCATCATTCACATGTACCAACAAAATATTGGTCCCAAGCTTTTGACACTACTATCTACTTCATAAATCACCTTCTCATATCCCTTTTAGAAAATAATAATCCATACATCACTTTATTCCAAAAAGACCCTGAATACATGACAATACATACCTTTGGATGTTTATGTTGTCATTGGCTTAGACCATATGCTGAAAATAAACTCTCCCTTAGGTTTAAAAAATGTTTGTTCATAGGCTATAGTAAAATTCATAAAGGTTATATATGTCTTGATTTATCTTCATCTAAATTTTTTACCTCATGTTATGTTTTATTTTATGATCAGGAGTTCCTGTTTAAATTTGATTCAAGAATGGTGCCAAGTGATTAGGATCCTACCCAATCTCTTATTTTCCTACCACCTATGTTTCAAACTAACTCTATTTCTACATTACATAGTTCTAACCCCGATCCAAACACCAACATTAACTTCACATAACACTCCTCACCTAACTTAAACTCATCCATCTCCGTCACCTTTATCCAAATCCATCTCACCCACACCATTTGCTCCAACATTATCCTCTCCATCCAACTTGTAACAACCTTATTAATCCAAATCTCAACCTCCAACAATATCATCACTTAGTCTACCTCTAGTGGTTGACTTAAGTTAATATAAAACTCAACACCAACCACCTTTTACCCAAAATCACCTAACACATATAATGATCACTCAATCCCAAACAGTATCCTTAAAACTAAAAACCTTTCTCTCCACCCTACACACTAACATCGAACCCTCATGTTACATAAAAAGTTGTCCAATGTCCCCATTAGCATCAAGCCATATAAGACGAGTATGATGCAATGCTAAAGAATGATACTTGGGAGCTAGTACCACCATCCTTACACCAAAATCTCATTGGATCGAAATGGGTTTATGATATTAAATGAAAACCTAATGGCACAATTGATCAATACAAGGAAAGATTGGTTTTTAAAGGGTATTATTAAATACCAGGAGTAGATTTCATAGAAACTTTTAGTCTTATGGTTAAAGATGCCTCCATTCATCTCATTTTAACTATGGCATTATCTTTTCAATAGGAAATTCAATAACTGGATGTTTCTAATGCATTCCTATATAGTGAATTAGATGAAGCTGCCTTTATGCAACAACCAAAGGGTTATGTTCATCCCCAATTTCCAAATCATGTGTGCAAACTCAAAAAGTCCATTTATGGTCTCAAATAAGTGCCTTGCTAATGGTTTAAATGCCTTACTCAAAGTCTCCTCTCCTTAGTATTTCAAAGTTCCAAAATATATAGATATCTTTATTATTATCATCACAGCAATATTCAAGTTTACTGCCTCATATATGTTGATGATATCATCCTCACAGGAAGCAACTCTATTTCTCTTTGCACCATCATCGACTCACTATAAACTAGCTTTGCAATTAAGGATCTTAGAGCCTTTACTTATTTTTGGGTCTTGAAGTTACCAAATGCACATTCGATTTGTTGTTTCATCAAACTAAATACATCAAAGAATTATTGGCCAAGGCTCATATGGCATATGGTAATCCTGTGAGTACTATTTCTTCATGAATCATAAATTTATTGCCAAAGGAATTGCTTTTTTCAATCCTTCCTTTTATAGAAGTATAGTCAGTGGCCTTCAATACATTTGTGTCACACTTCCTGATTTATCTTATTCAGTGAACAAAGTCTCTTAATACATGCATGCCCCTACCAATAATCATTGGATTGTAGTCAAACACATTTTGCATTATATATGAGGAGCTCTTCATCATGGAATTCACCTACATCCAACACCCCATTTCAATATATCAGCCTATAATGATTCAAACTGGGGAGGTGACTTGGATGATTAAAAATCCACCACTGGATTCTCTATTTATGTTGGCCAAAATCTTAACACCTAGGGTACAAGGAAATAGTGCACGATCACTCGGTTATTGATAAAGGCTAAATACAAGGCATTAGCTCACACTAGCAATGAACTACATTGGCTAAGCTCAGTCATGAAGGAACTAAAATTGACGTTTATTACACTTGTCTTATGGTGTGATAACTTGTCTACTATATACCTCTCTTCTACACCCATTTTCCATTCCCGTTCACAACATTTAGAGATAGATTTCTACTTTGTTAGTGACAAAGTAATAAATAAAGAAATACAAGTTTGTTATTTAAGTTCTGAAGACAATATAGCTAACATTCATACGAAGTCCATGTCCAAGCATCAATTTTGTAAACTTAGAAACAAGTTTTCTACGAGTTCTCCCCTATGCAACTTAAGTCAAAGTGATAGGATAATAATTCAGCAATTGTATTTTACTTAGAACTCTATCAATTTATTATACTTCAATTATGTACTACTCTATACGCTTGTATTTATTTACTCATGAAATGTAATACAAATTATTGAGCCCATTTTCTTATAGTTGTTTCATATATAGCTTAAAGGTATACACAAAAAACATTATATATTTACATCAAGCTATTGTAGGGCTCATGCAAGACTTACTCAAACTATTATTCAATAAAAAATAAGTGCTTTAAGTTTGACCCATCTGGATAGAGGTAGGCAAAAAAGAAATTTTCAAGGTTTGTAAGTTATTTAAATAAATATAGTAATATGGAATTTTTTAAAATATCACGGTTTTATCTTAACAATTATTTCTTTTGTGCATAATAAAATAAAACTACAACTAAATTATAATAATTGTGAGTTCATTATAGTTAGTTGAATGCTACTACTTGATAAAAAATTTTGTTATTAAACATTCATTTTATTTTGATATTATATCATAAATTTTTAACTATTTTATTTAGTAGGGTATTAAAGTGTAAAAGATATGAAATACAAGGTAATTAAGTGTTATTAAAAAAATCAATTGAATAATGTTATCACAAGTTGAAATTACAAAGATTAAAATTATACATTTTTCTTTGTTCATTGCTAATCTGAGTATAAATAGTATCCTAGTAATAATAGCGTAGGCGGTGGGGTTCAGTGTGCACCCAAGTTTTCAACGACCATGGCACTGTGTGGGCTTAAGACCCATTAACAAATACAACATGGACTTTAAGACCATATCAGAGACGGGAGTCACTCCCCAGATGAAATCTAGGATACACTTTTATAACAACTAGATTCCATAGAGGGCCCCCAGTAGTTGTCCTTAAAGATTGGGTTCATAAACTGGGTATGGGATTTAAATGCCCACCCAACCTTACAGTTGGTCTCTATTTTATGTTTTGTGTTTTATTACTTTTAATTATTAAATTATTTCTTTATTAACATGGAAAATTGCAATTGACTCCAAAAAATTTTCAAATTTTATAATTAAGTCCAAGTTATTAATTAAGTCATTTTCATGCAATAATGATGATTTTCAAAAATTCATAAGAAATATAAAAAATAAACAATAAATAAGCAAATAAATAAGTAAATAAAACACATGCAAAGAAAGGAGGGAGGAGAAATGAATTATAACCCTTTTAGGACACATAAAGAATAAAATAAATAAAATACAAAAGAAAAAGAATATAAAAAATAAATGCATAGTGATCAACTTATCACTTTATTCCATCAACCTGAAAAACTAAAAGATATATTAATTCTCCATAAAAAAAACTACAAAAGAAATAACAAAGTTAATCTCACAAACATTAAAATAAGAAATAAGTATAAAATATTACCTGCACTAAAATTAATTTCAAATTACACCATGCTTATAAAACAATGACCCTAAATAAATCTAAAAATCATTAAACTACTTTAAAGTGGCTAACAATGAAATTAGACTAAACATTAATAAATTAAATGATTGATCATGCAAAACTAATAAATAAAGACTATAAATATTTAATTAATTAACAAAAACTAGAAAGACTCACAAATAAATAACATAAAATAGGGACCTATGATTCACATTGCAAAATGTTTAAAAATAAATCAGGTAACCAAAAGAATGAAATCATATAAATGGTTAAAATAGAGAATAAAAGAAAACTTAATTATTATAAATCCATATTTCCAACCAAGCTAATCTGATGCTTTAGTGATAAGGTGTCGACTTAGCATATTAAGGCACCACCTTATCATATTAAGGTGTCACCTTATTGAATAAGCACCCCTTATTCCCCCCTTTAGCAACAGATTTTGGAAAACAAAATCAATTTCTATGAATCAAGTACAAATCACTTTCTTTAGAAGGAAATGATTCTTATATCAACCAAATGCTTGTGAACATGAATGTAAATAGAATTTAAGCTCAATGAAATTAAAATAACAAAAAAAAATATCAAAAGAAACAAAATGAGGGTTTTACTACTTTTAACATTGGTTTGCCCTGTCTTTACCCTCAGAAACAATCTGATTAGTATTTGAATGAGCTTTTCATAATGCAAAGATTGAATCTCGAGCCCTCCTTTCTAGCACAATAAGCTTCTAAAAAAACCTCTGCTAATATTCCCTTTTTAGCTCCTTCTACCTTTAGTACCTCCTTCCTCTTTCTTTTTATATTGTTATGTTTTAGCCTTCTCCTTTTTCTCTATTACCACTCTCTTTTTAGGTTCACCTCTTTTTTTGTGGTTTCTCTTATTATTATTATTTTTTTGTTCACTAATCTCTATTTTTTTTCATTTTCCAAGAGCCTCCCTCTTTTTATTTTTGGTCCACCTTTTTTTTTATCTCTCCTCTCAATTAATTGCTCCCTTTTATTTCTCCATCTTTAGAGGGCAAAAACCATGATTTTTTTTCAAAAAATCATGGCTAACATCTTTCAATGTTAGAGAAATTTGCACCATATCTATTTTAGATATTTTTAATTTTTTTTATAGTAGACACCATTAAGGCGTCACCTCATCGATGAGGCACCACTTTAGTGGTTGAAGCACCACCTTTATGAACTAAGGTGGTGCCTTAGTGACATCTTACTAATGGGCTTATGGGCTTTAAAGGCTTAATATAAGGACAAACACCATGAATAAAACAATTACTACCAACACATGTATAAGGTCCAACAAGGAATAGGGATTTAAAAGGAAAAGAATATTATAAGGGGTCTCATAATAAAGTACAATAGAAGAGAGATGGTTAATTAAGAAATAAGCTATTGAAACTACATTGGTAAAAAATTGTTTAAGGACTACATTTGAAATAAAGCAATATAGTTGTTTCAAAAAGATGTTTATTTATTTTTCTTTCTACCATACCATTTTGGGATGGTGTGTCAACATATAAAGATTAATGAAGAAATCCATGTTGAGTCATGTAACTATAAAAAGAATGAGAAAAGTATTCATTGACATTATCATTTCTTAAGATGTGTATAGGAAAATTGAATTGTGTTTTGATTTTAGCACATATAGCATTGAAATGTAAAAATAATCCAAACCAATTTTTTTTCATTAAATAAAATTAACATGAGAATTACCATTAACAAATGTAAAAAAATATCTAAAACTAGTTTTATACATAATAGGACATGGATGTTAAATATAAGTGTGAACAACTTCAAAAGGAGAATAAGCCCTTTTATCGACTTAAGCACTTAAAGACAAATGATGTTTAGCAAATTGACAAGACTCACAATCTAAATTATATACACTATATAACATAGGATACGACTTCTTCAGCACACAGAGAGAAGTATATCCCAATCAACAATGGACTTCAAAATGAGTTAGCATACTAGAGTAAGCAATAAACCTCAACACTAGAGTAGTCAACAAATAAAGATCTCCTAACACATATCCCTTGCCAAAAATATGCTTCATTATAAAGTCCTTAAATAAATAATGATCAAAATAAAATAAGGTACAATAATTTAGAATACAAATCATTGACCATTTGCCTTATTAACCTTTTGATTTTGACTTTGACAAGCAATTTGAATTAATAATAATTTCATTTTAGTGTGTAGGGCTTTGATTTAATGATTAACCTATTTTTTCAAGTTTGAAGATATGAATTACTCTTTAAAAAGAGTCTTTACATGAAATTTAATAAAGAGTATTAACATATGGAAGTGCTTAAGATATTTGAATGCATAAGGGGTTCAAAGAGTTCAATTTTTAAATGTGCAGGTAGCTACTCCTGAGCCACCCTCTAGATCATGAGGGGGCTTATGAGCAATGTCCCTATAAAGTGCCTTAATCCTCTTCTTAAGCCAAACTCCATAAGCCACTCACAAGCATTGCTCATGATCTTAAGCTACTCATGAGGTGTACCTATAAGCCTCCAATTGTTCTTTTAAACTCCAATGATCAAATCTTTCAAGGATCATGAGTTGGACACTAGTCTCATGACCTTGAGTCATAGTTCGACTACAAAATGCTGAAATTCATTAAATCAAGAACAAGAGAGTTTAGAGAAGCAACAAAAGGCTCTAACAGCCATAATTGTGATGCTTAAGCTATATAAACATGCTTTGGAGTTCCATTGATGTTTTACACACTTTTCAATATTAAAATTCTCTCTTTAGAATTCACTAAGCAATTAATTTCTCTCCACTACTTTCTTAGCTCATATAAGAGTTAGTGTGTGTTAGAGATAGAACTTCTACCTCATCTTATTATTAGGATAGATTAGAAAGGAGTAAGGTAATTCTCTAAGAAATTAGTTTAAGTGTTTACCTATTAAAATACTTGGGTTTATGGTTAAAGCTTAGCCTTGTTAAAATATCATTGTTATAAGGTTAAGAGTTGATCCTAAAACTCTTGTAGTCTCAATCTTATGAATAAGATTAAAGTGGGATTGAACATCCTAACTTAAGGATAAGTTAGGTGAAGACGTAGATTTAGTTGAGAATCAAACTCCTTAAATTGGTGTGCTTATAACTCTCCCTTCCTAAGTTCCTTTTTAATTATTGCTTAAAATTATTTAATTTAGTTTTAATATTCAAAAAGCCCTATTCAACCCCCTTAGGCAATTACACAAATGATTTTTACAATAGTTATTAGAGTAAAAAAAAAGTTATAGTAGACTTGACGTAAAGGATAAAAGCAATAATGGTGTTAGGTTAATAGTGTTAGACTTAAGAGGATGTGTAGTAGACCCATTTGCTAAGGTAACATACATACTAGAAGTATCTAGCTAAAAGTTGGAAAAGAGGGCACAATTACCTATCATATTATTTATGACACTAGAATCAATGATCCATTTTGATAATAGGAAAGGACACTTGTGTGAGGTCTACTTGATTTGGCAATGGTTATGATAGGATAATATAAGGACTTTAATGCTTCCTAATAATCCAAAACTTTTATAAACTTTTATGCAAACATAATAATTGATTGCTTAAAAGATAAGCTAAATGTAATTGCAACGTAAGATAAGGAAGTCTTCTAAGATTTATTCTGTAATTTTTAACAAGTTTTCAAATTATGTTTTAGTATATGATAGTATAAAAAACTCACCCCATCTCTAAATCTCGATGTTAGGCCCTTTGCTTCTAGTATTGCTCTTACTTTTATGATTGACAATAGAGCACAGAAGATTGAATAGATAGAATAGCCAAGGTAGTATTGTTTATATAAAGTAATTTTGAGAATATCTTTTACATAGACAAAATTTCAACATTAGACAAAATCTAAAGTTTTTGTTGTTTCAAACTAGGGATTAAGACCACTAAGAAAGCTCATTATAACCATTTATTCATATTGTCCTTTTTGAACTTTCACATTAGCACTAAAAGGAAATAATACATTTAGCTCCTCATTAATATTTTTAAATTGCATAGAATAAGTCTGAAGGGATTGATATTGTTGTTCATAATAATAAAAAATTTTACACCTTATAGATATGAGACATACTCCTTTTTCTAGAGTACATGAATTCTAAATAGTCTATCAGCTCTTTAATATACTCATAACGATTTATTAAACTGACTATCTCAATATCAATAGAGTTCATATTAAAGTAATATAGCACAATCTCTAAATCATATCTAACAAGTAGTGTCAATGGGCATATTATTAGCAAGATAATTGTCCATAAAATACTTTTTAAATAAATCCATATTATTTTACACCAAGCCAAATAATTTGAAGCATCTAATTTATGTTTTGTAATTTTCGAAATTACTGAAACTATGTCAGATACTACTAAATTCTTTTCTTCTATGTGTAAATTCTAAAGAAAAAAACTTTAGACAAACAACAACAAAAAAATCTTAAATAACTCTAAGTAGCAACCAAGAAAAATATAATCAGTACCAATGATTGCTAACCCAAATGGTAAGGGTGATGTACTTATGACCAAGAGGTCATGGGATCAAATCCTAGGTACCTCAAAACAAGTAGTAGTAGTAATAGTAATAATAGTTTAGTATAGAAGACTCTTACACAACCACATATGAATAGGTATTCCACCTAGGAGAATAGCTGAAATACAACCACCTATAATACCTCCTAAAAGACATAATGTAGGACAAAGAATGATTCCTGACAAAGACTACTATTTTGGAATACAAATACTCTTAAACATTGCATAAATAGATCCTTAGGAATGGGACACTTATATAGAATAATTGTCTGCATTAGTTCTAAGACACTATATCCAACATGATTATGACATCACTACTAGTGAAGCAATGATCAATAAGGAAGAAACATTTTTAGGAGAAAGTGTTAAAGGAGCATGGGAAACATACAAAAGAGAAAACCCTAAAGAAATATAACATATTATCTCCTTAGGACCACATTTTAAACTTTACTGGACTTATACATAGAATGATAACAGGACAAGAAACCATTATAGGATCTGAAATCCGTCAAGAACAAGCATTTAGAGATTTAAAACAACTCTAACTTAATTCATGGGAATACATAAAAGATTTTTCATGTGATTATATGCATTTAGCATCTATGTCAGGAAATTATTTTTCTCAAGAATCATGAAATAAACTTTTCTCTAAACTTCCTAGAGAACTAGGATTAGAAATACATAACAAGTGGAAAGAAAAACTTAGAGACATTCCACTAGACATAGTAACAGGATGGGATAATTTAAGTCATAGAATTCAGCATATAATGCAGGTTCTAAAAGACAAATGTATAGCCATAGTAGTACAAAAAAAACTTAAGACATAAAATACTAAATATTGTAGAAAAATACATACCCCCGAGTATATGGCTATAAACACTCAAAGATTAAAAAACATCATAAACATAAGATTCCTAAAACATCTAAAAAGACTAAGAAAAAAATCTTATAAGATTAGGAAATTAGACAAAAAGAAACCTTATCTTAAAAAAAACAAACATGTTAGAAGGCAAAAAAGGACAAGACATACCAAAACAAACTCACATGTTTTGCTTGTAATAAAGAAGGCCATTTTGCTAAAGAATGTCCTTATGAACATAATCTTTACACAAGTAGTGCAAAGATTATTAAACAACCTAACATGAATCTACTTCACGTTGATAAAGATATGTCAAATTCATCTTCTATTTATTCAATAATATCTGAAAAGATATATGAAGAAATAGAAAAACTTCCTAAAGAATATTCTTCTATTAATCAATTTATAAAAGATTTGGACAAAATACAAGATTTTGACAAAGAAACTACTACAAGTGATACGAACACAAAAAACATAAACTTCATGTTTTCTTATATTAAAAATAAAGACACAAATTGTATACATGACTGGCAATTTAAAGTAGGATTATATATAAATCCTTGGTTTAAATGTAAACACTTTCCACACATTTTAATACATGCTAGATGTATAAAATGCATGATAGAAATATGAAAAATATGTCTAGAACAACATTTTCACATTATATTTCCTAAACAAGATAATACTTACACACCCCATATAGGTATAAGTAACTAGAGACTTACTACTTTAGAAAACAGATTAGCAATCGTAGAAGACTCTTATGATATACTCTCTGAAGAAATAAAAAAAACTTAAGAAAAATAAAAAACAAGAAAAACCACATTGTACAAGAATTAAAATCACTAAACTAAGTGAATCTTCAGACTTACACTTTTACACATTAATGGCTTTAGAAACTACAAGCCCACAAATAGAAAAAATAATGTACATAAGATACCTACAATATGTAATAAGACACCTACTACTGAACTTAAGCTCTCTGTAATTTTAAACATTAAGGGGAAATAAATAGTTCTTCCTGCCCTTATAGATATAAGAGCCTTTGAAAATATAGTTAACTTAAAAATTATGGAATTTTTAAATAAAAATTCTATTAAACATCATCCTCAAGGATGAAAGAGTACATAGTATCATGGAACAACCTTCCACATACATAAATACGTCATAAAAGCACAATTAAAAATTGCTAACAACTGCAATCAATACAGACAGGCTTGTAAAGTTAGCTAATTCTTGGTAGACACACTTAATCACTAATACATTAAAATGATAATAGGATTATCCTTTTATTTGGTGATATGGGAGGATTATTTGCCACTACAGACTATGTTTTCTTTGTTAGAAAACCCATACTTAGCTCTGTAATATCAGAGTATGTGCATACGCAACATAGTAAGAATTATAAGGTATCCATTCCACTTAAAAATTCTCCAACTAACTTAGACAATGACTTAGACAATTGTTCTTGTAGTATTAAAGGACAACGTAAAACTACCAAAACTATTATCATAGGAAATGAATATGACATAGAAGAAATATTTCCTACTGAAACACCAGACTTAGATTTTATAAACTTGGACTTAATAGATTCAACTAGTCTATTAGACTTAACTAAAGCAAGGAGAAATTTAGAACAATATTCTGAACTTGATGATATTATATCAAGATTAGAAAAACTTGAGACGATAGGAGAAAATCCAATAAAATTTTGGGACAAAAAAAATTACTTGCAAGTTAGACATAATTAATCTTGACTTAACAATTAAGGCAGGAAAAATTAAATTTAATACATGGGAGATTGAAGAATGCAAAATGCATATTAATCAACTCCTAGGACTAGATGTAATTAGAAAAAGTACCTCTAGACATAAGTCCCCTGCATGTATAATTCAGAAAGAAACTGAATTAAAAAGAGGGCAATCTAGAATGGTATTTAACTACAAAAGACTTAATGACATTACACATGAATATGGGCATAAAATTCCAAACAAAGATATACTTATCAATAAAATACAAAATGCAAAAATCTTTAGTAAATTTGATTTAAAATCAAGCTTCTGGCAGATTAAAATGCACGAAGACAACATTCCTTAAACAACTTTTAGCTGCCCAGAAGGACATTTTGAATGGTTAGTACTGCCATTTGGACTTAAAAATGCACCATAAAATTTTCAAAGAAAAATGGATGATACTTTTAGACATTGTGATACTTTTACTTATGTATACATTAATGACATTTTAGTTTTCTCAAAAACTAAAAAAGAACATATTGCACATTTACATACAGTTTTCAATGTTTTTGAAAGACATGGAATGATCATTTCAAAAAAGAAAATGGTTTTAAATAAAAGAAACATTGAATTTCTTGGCTCTGAAATAGGTCAAGGGAAAATTAGACTACAACCTCATATTACTAGGAAAATATTAGAATTTCTAGACAAAATTAAGGAATTAAAAAACTTCAACCATTTTTAGAAATTTTAAATTATGAAAGAACTTTTATTAAAAATTTATCAAAATTAACTAGTCCTCTGTATAACAAAACTTCTATCAAAGGACAAAGACATTTAATAATAAAGATATAAAAATCGTAAAAGAAATTAAAAAGATTATACAGAATCTTCCATTATTAAGACTTCCACTTTCTATTGATTATATGATTGTATAAATAGATAGTTGTGAACTTGGATGGGGAGTAGTCCTCTATTAAAAAACAAATAAATTTTCTCCTAAGACAAATGAAAAAATTTGTAGATATGCCTCTGGCATCTACAAAGAAAAAGGACTTGCTTCATTAGATTTTAAAATACTTGCAGTTATTAATGGAATTAAAAAATTCTACTTACATATATATGATAAACCTTTTACACTTAGAACTGACTGTGAAGCTATTATAAAATTTTATAATAAATAGACATAATAAAAAATTAATACCAATAGATGGTTGAATTTTGTAAATTTGATAACTAATGAAGGCATTAAGCCCTCATTCGAACATATTGATGGAAGAAAAATACTCTTGCAGACAACTTGTCCAGACTAATATTTGAATGTGTTTAATGCAAGAAAAAGACCTAACAGAGGAAGAATTCCTTAGACATCCACAAAGACTTAATTTGGTGGATAAAGCCTAAAGTCAAGACATTAGGGTGAAAACCCAAAGACTTGTTCACTTGGAAAAAGACAAGCCCTCAAAAGATAAGGATATGGCATCTAGTAAATCCATATTTTAAATTAAGACAAATGCAACTTTGTCTACAATGAAGTTTGGACAGCAAGAGTTGCCTATTTTCAAAGACGCTCACATTTTTAACTTTGCAAGAAGAAAAGACTTGGATGGAAAACAATGTTGTATTATAGACAGTATTTGGAATCTGCCTAATGAAGAACGAGGATCTTCAAAGAAAATGGCATTAATTAATGCTTTAGTTAATTACTTCTGGACATCCACAGCACCCTTGGGTAAAAAATGCTCCTTCTATGTCTTATTTAATGGACCTTACATTGGCCTGTATGACAACTGGACTGAGATTTCTAAAAGAATTGAAGTCCATAAACAAATGGCTAAATTTGACAAAACCCTTAAACTTCCAAGCTTTAGAGGCTATTACAACTTTCAAAAAGCCTAATTAGCTCTTAAAGTCCACATTCTAGAAGACTCCAAATACTTCACTTCTCCCGAACTCCTAAAAAGGCCTTATGTCCAAGAGCCCAAAACAACTAGCCTATCTCAGTCTAAACTAGGCACCTCATATTCCACCACATTAACAAAACATACGGTTTCCTTAGACATGCCTAATAAAGAAATAGTAATAATAAAAAAGGTCAATAACAATTCTTATTCATTGACTAGATGGACTGAAGACATAATGAGCACTTCATGGACAAAATCCATTATTTTGCAAGAATTCTTAGACTTGTGCCATAACGATCAATTCCATAATTCCAAAGCACTAGAAGATGGAATTTTTTATGGATATATTTATCATTGTGATAATAGATTTCCATGCCAAAACACCCACCACTCATGTGGAAAGACGTCTACTTGCCACTTTCAATTAGTATACTCATTCAGAGCATGTGGGATACTTCTTGATAAATTTCCATTTGGTAGAAAATATAAAAATATTGAAATAAGCCCTTTACAATTCTACCAACATGGACTTTCACAGACTTATGGGTTCATGATCCATCTAGCATTTAAGACATTCCAGAAATTTTGGAAATACCTTTATTAGAAGTTATTGCACATGGTGTTGTTCATATTAAAATTACAATAGTACCATCTGAAGATATTGAATGACAAATTGAACCATGTTATTCCATGTCCTTCATTCATACTCTCAGACATCCAGAATACATTAGCACTCCAAATAGACACTTGAATTCATACCCATCATGGGTTTTGGCTAAAGACTTATAGCCCAAGGCCTTGACCCATTGGAAGGCAAGAACTATAGCTTACAACTTTTTCTTTAATAATGAATCTCCTAAAAAACAAAATTATGATTTATATGACATGACTCATTTTGAAAAGTTTACATCACCAAAGGACTACTTGAATCAAGCTCTAAAAGCTTTTGTTTAAAAAGAACAACAAAATTTACAACACTTGTCAAAGTGTACAAATCACTCTTCAAGAAAGAACAAAAGCTTAAAGACAAAGACTCTAGTGAAAGTGACTAATCATCCACAGATAGTGAAAGACAAATGGTGGACCCTTCACTATTCTAGACACTAAAGAATAAAAGGCAAAACATTATGGTGGGCCAGCCTATGTGAAGACTTTGTACTAATGCTTATCTACAAAGCATCTCCAAACTGTAATTTTACTTTTCTTATTATGCCCTTCCACTCAGGGGCATTTATTGTAATCTTTTATCTTTGCCTCATCTATATAAAAGGCCATTCTCTTTTTTGTAGAAGTAAGTTCTTTCACTGCCATTCTCACTAGGAGAAAGAAGCAACCATAGAAAAAATACATCTCTCGCCCTCTTTGGGATCTTAAGAAAAATCACTTTTCTATGAGTTTGGCAACAATATTGTAAATATTAGCTTGCTTAATTATGTGTTGTAACTAAACCTCGTTTAGGGTTCAACCTCAGAGAAAAGATAAATAAAAGAAACTATTCTTTTATCTAGGTATTTTGTCTTGAACTTCTTATTGCATGACTCTGTTTATGGTAGAATAATCTACATGAAAGATTTAAATAATTTATAATCAAGATAACAATACTTTAGAGCTATATGTTTAAAAATCTAAAGACCAGTAGTAGTCCCTAGTATTATCCTCAGGAGGAAGAAATGCTATAAGGAAAGGCAGCTAATAGTACTCCAATGGAAGAGGATTATGAACAGGTAGGACTTTTGGGAAGTTTACTGGTCTTAAAATATTTAAACATATAGATTAAGTTTTATTATCCTATTTTAGTCATTTAAATCTTTAATCTTTCTTGATATCAGCTTAATAAGGTGATGCATATAAATAGTTTATTATAGAATAAATGGACTCATTGAATGCTTTTGATTTATCTGAGTATCTTATGGTTGGACCTCATATTATTAAATTGTGATTTTTACATTACTTGTTTATGACTACTATTGAGAAAGTTTTGGAAAACTTTTATTTGTTAAACCTTCAAGACTTGAATAGTTTAAAAGAATTCATGATTGAAACTTTTAGATATATAGATTTAAAAGACAATAATCACACTGAAAATCATGACACAGACTGTGACTGTAATGAAATAACTCGTAGACAATTTTTATTTCAATCATTAGCAGACTCATTAGAAGTATTAATCAAACACTTCCCTAATATACCTTACTTACAATTTGTAGACAATCCCCCTACTTCACCAGAATCCAGTTCAGAATCCTCATGAGTAGAATGACATTAAATAATATTAATTTACAATTATTAGAAGAAAGTTTTAGACATCGAGAACTTGAATAGGAATACAGAAGACTTATCACTAGAAGAAATACACTGTATTTTTCTGGAATTAATAATAAGACTTTAAACCATAGTATAACCATAATTAAATGGAACATAATGGAACTAGACAACATATTAAATACATTAAAGACTATAGAGTAACTATTTTAGTTTAATCATAACTTGTGACATCACTTAAAATCCTTTAGGTATATTTTTATATACTTTTAGGTAACCAAGACTCTTGGCATTAGTATTCCTCTCAAAAATAAAATTTTGGTGAGGAATCCTCTAACCCCCAGTGGTATCAAAGCAAGACAAATAAACTAGACATAGCTGATTATAAAAACATTGAATATTTAGACTTAACTATTTATAGTAAAGAAAAAACTATAATAACACTTGATAAAAAAAAGCATACTTATTTTTATAGACATACTAAGGAATTTAAACACCATTTACATTCTTTAGACTCACATTTAAACACTGCTACTGCCTTATTAATCTCTTTAGGAAATTCATTAAAAAACCACAATACAAAATTTATAAGATTTTGGAACTACTTAATAAAAACTTTAAAAGTAAAGATAATATTTTGGAATTAAGAAACCAAATTAATTATCTTAAAAACTCTCAAGAAATTTTTAATAATCAATTAGACTTAATTAAAATTAAAAACTTGCCCCATAAAAAAGACATTAATAACTTATCTCAACTTATCTTAAAAAACAAACCTAAAGACATTGAGATTCAGACTAAATAGATATTTGAGAAATTAAAATAACATTTAGACTTTAATAAAATACATTTTGAAAAATAGATATTAATACTAAAAGACATGATTAAAGACCTTAAAAAGACTGTACTAGGATATTAATGGATGACTACAATAATACCTACTATAAAGATGCTATAAGATACATTCAAATATACAATGACTCTTCAGCCCAATTTGACACTAGATATACATAAAACTCTAAAGTCCAAGCCTTACAAGAAAAAATAGTAATAGCCCAAAATGATACTATTATTGCACTTTTGGACCATTTACATAAAAGACTTAATAAAATCAAATTTAGACAAATACAATTTGATTCCAAAATAAGTGGTACTCCTCTGGACATTAAAATTGAACTTCATATTATATCATCTAGACTTGGCAATCTAAAAATAGAAACAGACAAGGGTAAAAAAGTTGTTCTAAATAAAAAAAATAAACAAATAAACAAATAAATTCTTGGTTGTAGGAAAACCCAAAACACAATGAATACTTCTAATAATACTCAAACTAAAACTAGGCCCTTTATAGGAAGGTCCAGGAATATCAAAGAACAAAATCTAGACAATAGATCTTTATGGTTATTCAGAAGACAAATTCTACTTAGACATTAGAACAAACTATAGATTTAGAAAATGATACTAGCATTTTCTTGGACAAACAATTAAGAACCTTAAATCCTAGGACTATTTGTTAACAAGGTTACATAGATACTTTAATGAGAAGGACTTCCTTTATAACATTAAGATCAAATGTTAGGGTAGCATGCCCTGATAGACAAGAAGTGATTATTCCCTTAATATCTCAACAAGGTAGTAATCAACTTAAGACTCATAAAATATTAAACTATATCCATCTTGGACTAGTAATTATAGGAATAAGGACTCTAGCAAGAGTTGGGATAGGGACTAAGGTACTTATAATGTTATATGACACTAGACATTCAGATTTTGATAAAGCCATTATAGGAATAATGGAAGCAAACATGAACAACAATGGTGGTATAAATTGCATTGCCCCAGACTTTAATATAATAATAAATGATTTTAAGAAATATATTAAAATCAAAGTACTAACTAAAGGATACCCAAACTTTACAGGAGACAATATCCTACTAGAAATTCTATTGATAGGAAAAGCCATGAACAGCATTGCAACTTCCTATAAATTAGATTTAAAAGGACTAGTAGACATAATTTCAACTACAAGAACTCAAATGATTCCACCTAGAAAAATAAGTTCTGAGACTCTTGCAGGATTAGAACAGAACTTTGGACATTTAAGACCTATTAACAAAACTTTAACACCCACTAGGGCTGAATATTACCAGCATACAGACAACTCCTACATCGTTAGGTTTACTAATTATGAAAAAGGTAAATCTATAATAGAAGATGAAGACACTGATGATGAATCTACATCACATACAAACTTAATGATAAAAATTGAATTTAATGAAAATTCACTAACCCTAGTTAAAGGAAACATATGGGATGAATCTGCATTAAGAAAAAAAGACATATCTTAAAATGTACTTATCCAAAATATCATATTTTGATCCTAATAAGGATAATTTCTGGTTAGACAAAGATTTTAACATTAGAAAATTTGAATATATAACATTGTCAGACTTAGGTATTAAACCAAATACAAAAGAAATATCTAATGAAAATTCATACTATATTGATGAATTTCAAGAATCTTTTAATAAGATTAAAGAAATTATTCAATATAAAAATACATTAGACGTAGACATAGATTCATTAAGTATACAAACAAAAAATACAAACAAAATATTAATGAATCCTGAAGTAAGTGAACATTCTAATACTCCCACTATAACACAAAAAAATTATTATTATTATTATTATTATTATTATTATTATTATTATTATTATTATTATTATTATTATTATTAGCATTAGATAATATAATAGTTACTAGGGTAGATTATATATATATATATATATATATAATAGAGTGTGTGTTTCCATTGTAATATCTTCATTTTTTCAAAAAAAGCACAATCAATTTTCAAAAGTAATAACACTGGGTAATAAAAAAAAAGAACAATGACCGGTGATTTTGAAAATTTTGAACTACAAGATAATAGAGAGTAGGGACTATATAAGAGTCCCTTATAGAGTAAGGCGATGCCAGGAGGACTACTAAAAGAAGACAACACCATTTTCTGAGAGCTGCATGTGTTGGTGCATGGGAAAAGGAGCTAGAGCTTCTATTAGTGTGTGAGACAAACATGCTTGGTTGATGATGACTAGAAACCAAGGAATGGCCCATTGGTAGTAGTGCTTCTTCTCCTTAGGATGGCTATGAGAGGTGGGGATGGCTCGAAGAGGATGACCTAAAAAAATAAAACTTTTTACTCATCAGACCAAAAGCAAAGAAAGTTAAAAAAACTTTACTAGAGTTAAGGTTTCATACCATGTAACATAAGAAAAGAATAGATGGAAGAAGTGTTTCTCTTGCCTATAGAATTCATAATATACATGTTTATATACAAATTTAGGAGATCCAATTTAAGGTCAAATCTAATTTCTATAATCACTACAATTATATTTCCATGATTTCACTACAAAATGATCTTATTCACACTGTAAATCTATAACATTCTATAATAATCAAAATTCAAAATGAATGTATTAAGGAGAAGGTGAGAGTAGCTTCTATTGAGAATAACTTAAGACATGATAGCTTGAGTTAGTTACAAAAAGTGAAACCAGACAAATAATATTGATTACAATGATTGACAGTATTACAATAGATGGAGTTTAAAAAAAAGTATATATAGGTCTAACTAACTTAGAGAACAGTGATTATTAAAAAAATTATTGGCTCTACATCTTCATAAAACATATTGTGTATAATAATATGAAATGGAGAGAAAAATTAATTTAACAAACCCCAATCAATCTATGATTAATATTAACATGAGTAAATGTACTATATTTCAATGATAACGATTTTTTTTCACAGTTCATAATTGTAGAAAATGTATATCCATCCTAATTGTATCATCAATACAAGTAGAAAATTTAGAACTATAGTTGAGTTAAAAACAAAATGCAGGTGCACATTAAATAAAAACTTGCACTAATAAAAGTTCCATTAAAAGGAAGTTAAGGTGTTCCTTTAGCAATAATAATCATATGTCAAAATCCACTGCACATCCTTTTCCTTTTCTTGCTCTTTAGTTATCTAAAAATACAAGAAATATGTTACAATAGGTGGATAATTTTCCAATCGCTAAACCATAACTGAATGCATGCACCAAAAAAATTAAAGTTCCTTACAATGTAGATAGAGATTGTAAAAAAAATGACACTGAGTGCATAAACTGTCTCTATTTTTGTATATTAAAGCACAAGACTGTGATTTATTCTGACATGAATGTGCATATTATTTACATCCTTTATTTAATTGGATAACTCAATGAGAAATTTGATAATCCTAGTAGATAATATCAACCATGGAATAATTCCAACCTACAGTTACATGGAAAGAGTAAAATAAAAATATACAAGAAAGCCTCTATATTTATAAGTGTGAACAACTTCAAAGGGAGAAGTAGCCCTTTTTTTGACTCATGGTCTTAAAGACAAATAATGATGTTTAGCAAATTGACATGACTCACAATCTAAATTAGATACACTATGTAATATAGAATACACCTTCTTCAGTATAAAGAGAGAAGTATATACTAATCAATAATTGACTGTAAAATGAGTTAGTATACTAGAGCAAGCAATAAGCCTCAACACTATAGTAATCGAGATATAGAGATCTCCTAACTCATATCCCTTGGCAATAATATACTTCATTATAAAGTCCTTAAATAAATAGTGATTAAGATAAAATAAGGTACAATAATTTAGAATACAAATTATTGACCATTTGCATGATCAACCACTTGATTTTGACTTTAACAAGCAATTTGAATTACTAATAATTTCATTTAAGTATGTAAGGCTTTGATTTAATAATCAAGATATTTGTTCAAGTTTGAAGATATGAAATATTCCTTAAAATGACAGTTTACATGAAATTTAATGAAGAGTATCAAACTATGCAAGTGCCTAAGATATTTGAATGCATAAGGGGTTCAAAATGTTCAGTTTTTAAGTGTATAGATAGCTGCTCAAGAGCCACCCTCCAGATTGTGAGGGGGCTCATAAGTAGCATCCTAATAAAGTGACTCAAGCCTATTCTCCTAGCTAAACTCCCCAACCCACTCACGAGCACCGGTCATGATCATGCATCGCTTGTGAGGGGCGCTTGCAAGCCTTCAATGACTCTTTCTAACTCCAATGGTTACATTTTTCACAGATCATGAGCTAGACACTGATATGATGATCATGAGTGGTTGTTCTATTGAAAAAAAAAGATAACATTCATTAAATGAGGAAGAAAAGAGTTTGGAGAAGCAATTAATGGCTCCAACATCCATAATTTTGATGTGCAAGCTATATAAACATGGTATGGAGTTCCATTAATGTTTTACACATATTTGAATATCAAAATGATCTTTTTAGCATTCATTAAGTAATTAATTTCTTTCATCTAATTTCTTAACACTTAATTAATTCTTATGAGAGTTAGTGTGTGTTAGAGATAGGACTTCTACCTCATCTAATTCTTGGAATAGATTAAAAGAGAGTAAGGTAATTCTTTAAGGAATTGGTTTAAGTGTTTGTCCATTAAAATGAAAGGAAATGGTTATGTAACAACCAAGTGTAGTGAGCTCATGACTTAGAAAGGTGAAATTTAAAAAATTACTATCATACCCCAAATTTGACTGTCCCCAAAAAGGTGTAATGATGAAACAAACCTTTAAGATTACTAAAATCTGCTTGTTCATAGAACCTCTGAAGTGTGCAACCTTAAAAACTAACCGACCCCACCAATGTGCAAAATCGATTACCAAACCATTAAGTTGTGCTCAGACCTTATAAGATGTGAATTATCAAAATAATGAGAAGCTTATTTTGAGAATTCCTTTCTCGAAACACTCAATTTGTTGGGTTAGTGTCATTTCGTTAGACTAGGACCCAACTTCGTGAAAAAATGGAAATCAATTTTAATAAAATAGACCTCAAAAACATGCTTGAGAGGCCCAAAACCTCTGAAAGTGGTCCTGAAATGATCTAACATAACCCGAGGATTAGTGCATGTTGTTTAGAAGTGAGCATAAAGCCATAAACACCCTTAGGTGTCATGTGTTGAAATTGAGGCTGAATTTGACAAAATGAACTTTAAAAATGCATATGGATGGCCCAAAAACCCTAGGAACCAACGTCAAGAAAGCCTGCATAAGCCCTAGTTAGAGCGTGTAACACACGAAAGAGCACATTAGCATGCATATGTGTGCACGGCCAGTGCCAGACCAACGTGCACTTTGCATGGCCATGAGCTCTATCCTAGGGATGCATGCATGACCATGCCTATATCCCCCTATTCCACACATTTTTCACTATAAATAAACACCTCCACACCCTATTTTAAGGGGGAGCAAGTGAAAACACACAGACTCAAAAATCTATTTGATCGAAGGTGCTCAAAACCCCTTTCTAAATAGTTTTTGCTCTCCTACTACTTTTTTTAGGTGACTATATCTCTTTTCCACCAAACCAAGTCTTATCTTTTTCAAAGCACACTTCAAAGGTATACAAACTAGCATCATTCTATTATCATTTTGAACCTCTCAACAAGGAAAGCTTAATAATCCCTCGAAGCTAAAGCTTTAAAACCCACATATGCTTAGTCAAATCTAAGGACAATACAATCATTTTGGCATGTTTATTTATCACATTGCATTTTATTTTATTATCACCAGCATTTGGGAATATTATTATGCTTGTGTGATGAGACTAGCAATTTGACATGCTATATGAATAATTTATTCTTTATTATGCTTATTTCATATCATTGTTCTACATTTTCTAGTTCTGAAACATGAAATCACATTATAAATATCAATAATCTAGAAAGTTCATATCCCGAAATAAAGTCATTATGTTTCTGGTCTAGTGATGGCATCATGCATCCCCTATATTATCATCATCTATCATTATAGTATAAATAATCATTACGAACATATGTGATCATCCATATTTTGCTTACTCTTTCAAGTGATCGAGTGTCCATTACTTATGTCATTGTTCATGTGATTGAGCAAGCTGTGTGAATGGTAGTATTTACCTTGTGGATTCATCAAATCTAAATTAGATTTACTTTTCCACAATCATTTTTCCTTTGATATGTATTTTATTTGGAAAGTGATGTAATAGTAATATCTTCTACTTTATTATCTTCCATTATCTTATGAGAATGCTATACAAACTATCATTACTGAAACTAAGGTGTTGTTGTAGCTATACATTGAACTTCATATAATGAGAAATAGTAAAAAAAGTATATTTGATCCCCTAAACCCATAAATCTCTGTTAGGGGCAATAAGTGACTTAATGTTGTCCCTTTCATTTCCCAAATTTTACATTTCCCCATTTTCTAAAAATCGGGTGGCTATTCCACAAAATCAAAAAAGCATCTTGTTCCTTCTGAGACCAATCATTTGTCCCTATTCAATAAAGTTTCCATGTCCCTGAAAAGACCCTTGCAGAACCAATTTGCCTTGAAACTGAAAATAAGAAATAGGACACTCACAGTGGTGATGACACTGGGGACTTCTAAGTAAAAGAGACTAACTCAAAAATGATTATTTCTCATTATACAATACTCAATTGTCTAAAGCCCCTTACCATTGCATTCGCACTACACTTCACACATGCACCACTGGTCCCTAAAAGCCTCGATAATACTAAATGACATTGCCACCATGATTCCACTCGAGTCACAGGGTGATGACGATAAGGTATTATCACCTTTAGTCTTTACTCGTGCATTCATCGGACTCATCTAAGCATATTCTATAAACAAGTCCTAAAGGGAACTAAGTTATCAAAAGAATTCTAGACTCACTAACTGGAGTCCATAACCCTAGTCATATGGGGGCATTCTTGCTAAAGGAACCCTTACCCTTTTACCCTAGCTTAGCTCATATAGATAAACTAGTAGTAACATCCACTAGGATTCCATCAAGTTGTGCATGCTATCCCTATCCTAATACTGTCCATCTGACTTAATATTCATAAAATGATATAACTCTCCCACTCTATCATCTAATGACATTATAATGTCAATTTTCATAGAATATTCATGCTCAGGACCACGTGATTCTTATCTACTTCATAAGCCTAAAAAATGGGGATGATAAGAATCATGTACCTCAGCTTGAATACTCTATGTAAACTAACAAATAATGACATCCCTCGATGACAGAACCTATGAGACATCATCCATTTATCCTTATCAAATTAATTGAATAAGTTAGGAATCCAACTAGATTGTGGACCCTTATGTCTGCAAAATCAAACTATAAACTATCAAATGACACTTTCATGACTCCCGATAAACATATCGAATATCAATATTAGGGCAAGAACTCAAGTTCCCTCTGATTGACCTTGGTCTTATGCATATGGGTGCATGTGGACTTTGGACATCATTTGAAGCCCAATAATTGACCTTTACATTGACATCATGTGGTTACCTTAAGCACATTTTAGTATCATTCCTCAGCTTACCCTTTGGTTCTTATCAACATAAATCAAAACAACCTATTTTTGAGAGCAGAACCATAGTCCCCTAATGGCTAAATGTTCAAAATCTACCTAGGAAAGGGACTAAATAACCTCATGGAGAAATAAGGTCGAAAGCAAGAGCTTGCTTAAGATTGGTTTGTTCATTGTGTAGGAAAAACTAACCATCTTTAATCATGTATACATAACATACATGTAAATAAGCATGTACTAACCACTATTTCTTGCAAGAATAATGATCTTTCATCATAAGATTTTGCATCCACTCCATGCATACATGCTCACCCTTTTCTTTTGCAGACACACGTCATGGATCATTCATTTAGCTAACCTTGATAAATGATTAGGAATACAACATGAGTGATAACGAAGATGAATCTTCTTGTAGAAGCAATGGAAAACTAAGAGCTAAGATCCAAGACCTGCTTGAAGATGGTGCCATAGTAAAAAATCCCTAAACCCAAACCAACATCACTAGACATTTCCTCCATAACCTTGATAAGGCCAACTGGAAGAGCTTGTAACCATATGGAATGCTATGCATTAAGCCATTCCATCATGTGTACCTCGACCATGAACTCTTGAATGTTGCTGTGTCATTTTAGGACCTTCAAGAGCACATATTCTGATTCAACACCATAGAACTATGCCCATTATATGAGGAATTCAATGCCATAGTAAGGCGAACCCCCACCAAGACTGAAGAAGTAGTCTTCACTAACCAAGATATCAAATACTCAAGACTTGGAGCTACTTTTCTTAATCTAAGCCCAAAAAAGCTTAACGAACTAGTCACCAAGAGCAAACAACTGATTCCCATACAAGTCTTAGCTAATTACACCACCAAGAAGATTAGTACCTTAATTTGAGCACCCTTCATTTTATGCTACCTCTTTATGCAATATTTCACCCTCCTGAATGATGGGCTAGCAGATTATAAGATACTTCAGGTCATCGAAGTAATAGAATGTGGAATGACTCCCTTCCTACTAATTTTAGCAAAGACCATTCAAGTTTTAGATGACCTCAAAAATGGGAAAAATCCAAACTTCATTGGAGCCCCATATTGCTTCAAATATTGTTATAAGAAAAGCTAAGTCTACTCAAAAAACCTGTACGTAACTGGATGAGATACCAACCCATGAATCACTTAAAGAGACACTACAAGGATGTTCATGGATGCTCAACCCATATAACAGCCCAATAATGGGTTGAATACATGAAGGATACCCCAGATTACTAATTAAGATGGATGTGTCCATGGTGGAAGCTGGAACATATGACTCTCTACATGTATGTGAATTATGTGGCAATCTCAGGATTCAAGTCATGCACCTACTACTATCCAATACTAGTAAAGAGACAGTTTGGCAATAAATAGCACGTACCTTCTAAGCTTGCATATTTCTCTCATAGCATGGCAAAAATAGAACCACCTATCAAGCAACTAATCTAGAGAAATTTTTCTTCCTTAATTTTTGCACTTTTTCTTTGTTTGAAACCAATGATGTAATGAACTCAAAAGTTAATGCAATGAAATCAGATTTTGCTTATTTATTTAAAGTCTTTCCTAATGGTAGTGTGCATTGCATTAATTAAAATGTTAGCATATTTGATTTGACACTCATTTCACATGCACTGAATCATTTAACATTGGCACATAATTTGAACCATGAATTATATATATTTTGAAAGATGTTACCCTTGAAGAGAGGAGAGAAACTAAAAAAATATTAATAAAATATTCAAAAGTATTTGCCTGGAAGTACGACCATATGCCTGGTATTGATAGAGACATTGCTCAACACTTTATTCCTACCAAAGATGGGTGTAAACTGGTAAATCATAAACTGAGAAGACTCATACCATAATAGGCCTAACTAGTGAAAGAAGACAACAAGAAGCATATCAAATCAAAATTCATAAAGGTAGTAGACTATCCAAAATGGTTAGCAAATGTGGTGCTAGTACCAAAGAAAGATGGAAGGGTTAGAATCTACATCGACTATAGAGATCTGAACAAGGCCTATCCAAAAGATGATTTTCCACTACCTCATATAGATATATTGGTTGATAGTGCCACCAAATATGCAATATACTCCTTCATGGATGTATTCTCTAGGTACAATTAGATCCTAATGGCCATTATCGATAAAGTAAAGACAGCTTTCATAATGGAATAAGGTACTTATTGCTACAAAGTAATGCCCTTCAGACTAAAGAATGTGGGAGCAACTTACTAGAGAATGGCAATCATAATGTTCCATGACATGATACATAAAGAAGTAGAGGTATACGTCAATGACATGATGGTCAAGTCAAAAAATGAGGGAAGAACACTCGTTTAACCTCAAAAAATTCCTTAAAAGAGTTAAAAAGTACAGTCTCAAGCTTAATCCAAAGAAATATGTATTTAGGGTCACTTCAGAAAAGATGTTGGGGTATGTTATTAATTAGAATGGGATTGAAATTGATCCAGACAATGAAAAGTGGTCAGAGAGATGCCAATGCCTAGAATAGAGAAATAAATCAAAGGCTTTCTAGGGAAACTACAATTCAATAACAAATTCATTACCATGTTGACAATGTGTGTGAATCAATCTATAAGCTACTAAGAAAAGATCAACCAGTTGAATGGAATAAATAGTGTCAGCTAGCATTCGACAAGATTAGGAACTACCTAGCCAACTCGTTGATTCTAAGACCACCTAAACTAGGGATACCTTTAACCCTATATCTAACCATCAAAGGAAATGCAATTGGTGCAATGTTAGCCAAGAGGGAGAAATGAAACTAGAATACAGTCTCAGGCTTAATCCAAAGAAATATGTATTTAGGGTCACTTCAGAAAAGATGTTGGGGTATGTTATTAGTTAGAATGGGATTGAAATTGATCCAGACAATGAAAAGTGGTCAGAGAGATGCCAATGCCTAGAATAGAGAAATAAATCAAAGGCTTTCTAGTGAAACTACAATTCAATAACAAATTCATTACCAGGTTGACAATGTGTGTGAATCAATCTATAAGCTACTAAGAAAAGATCAACCAGTTGAATGGAATAAATAGTGTCAGCTAGCATTCGACAAGATTAGGAACTACCTAGCCAACTCGTTGATTCTAAGACCACCTAAACTAGGGATACCTTTAACCCTATATCTAACCATCAAAGGAAATGAAATTGGTGCAATGTTAGCCAAGAGGGAGAAATGAAACTAGAACATGCAGTCTACTACTTAAGAAAAAGATGCTACCGTATGAGGATAAGTACAGCCAAGTCACACAGATATGTCTGGAAATGGTATGGGCAATGAAGAAACTTAAACATTACTTTCAGTTCTACATAATTCAAGCTATGTCTAAAATGGATCCAATGAAGTACCTCTATAGAGCTCCTTCTCTAGTTAGAAAACTTGCCAAGCGGCTCATGCTGCTAACAGAATTTGATGTGTAGTATCTAACTAAGTAAGTAGTAAAAGGAAGAGCAGTGGCTGAATTTCTAGCTCTTAACCCTATTCCAGACTCAGAAGAAATCTAACTAGTCTTCCTAGACGACTTTAGTTCAGCCATCAAAATCCAAGGATGGCGCATGCACTTTGATGGAGTGGTCAATCAGTTCAACGTAGGAGTTGATGTCATATTACAATCCCATAAGGTGAAGTAGTACCAATGTCCAAAAAGCTCAAATTCAGAGTCACAAACAACGAAGCAAAATATGAGGCATGCACATTTGGAATAGAAGCACTAATATCCCTGGGTGTTACAAAAGTTAAAATATTTGAAGATTCCATGCTAGTAATCAACCATGCCACAGAAGAGTGAGAATTGAAAGAGCAACACTTAAATCCTTACCTGGGTCACTTAACGCTACTTACCATTCATCTCTGCAAGAATCATAATCAGATAACAGATGCACTTGCTTCCTTAGCATGAGTATGGAAAGGACCATCCAAAATTCCCATGAATCCTTTAATCCTACTCAAATCGAGACAACCTTGTCATAAGAATTGCATAATAATGAAGAAAAAAATAGCTAAAAAAACCCTAGTTCTATGACATCTAGAGATATCTAAAAAAATGAGCCTATATGAAAGAGATAAAGTAGTCATTTAATGATTAGCATTAAAATTCACATCACACCTGGGTGTGCTATATAGAAGAACCTTATATGGTTTACAACTCTGATGTCTAGATGAAATTGAGGTTGTGAGAGCGATAGAAGAAGTACACGAGGGTGTTTGTGGTCTATACATGAATGGAGAAATCCTAACTAATAAAATAATCAAATAAGGGTTCTTCTAGATAATAATGATGGAAGACTGTATCAAATTTGTAAAGAAATGTCACAAATGTCAGATCCACGGGAATGTCAACCACCTTTCGCCAACAAAATTGCACTACATCTCCTCTCCATGGCCCTTCTTAACATGGGGATTAGAAATAGTTAGGGAAATCCACTCAACAACCTCAAACAGACACATGTTCAGCTTAGTGGTAGTGGATTACTTCATAAAGTGGGGCAAAGCATAATCATTCTCAAGAATAGGAGCCAAGCAAGTGGCCAAATTCATTAAAAGAAATTTGTTCATTCGATAAGGGATCCCCATCACATCATCTCTAACAATGGTGTCTAATTCCGAGGGAAAGCTAAAGAGCTGCTAAAGAGCTGCTAAAGAGTTATAAGGTGGAACACCACAAATCTTTTCCTTACCGACCATAAGCAAATGGGGCAGGCCATTGAAGCTATAAATAAGAACATCAATAAGATTTTGTCAAAAAAGACTTAGACTTACTAAGATTAGGCAAACAGATTGCCATATGCCTTATAAGGGTATCGAATAATAGTTAAGACTTCAATCAGAGCAACTCCTTTCTTGTTAGTATACGAATTAAAAGTAGTACTTTCAGTTGAAAAAAAAATCAAGTCTCTCCGGGTAGCATTCGAATTTGAATTGCCATAAGTACAATGGGACCAATAGAGGCACGATAATCTCACCCTCTTCGATAGTCAAAGGCTTAAGGCTCTATACCATACACAGTTGTATCAAGCTTGGCTAGTTAAAACCTTCAAAAAGAAAGTGAAACACAAGAGTGTGAAAGTAGGAGATTGGTGTTAAAGCAAACGAGGTAGAACGTTCCATACCTAAAAAGGAAATTCATATCAAACTAGGAAGGTCTATACTTAGTCAAACATGTCTTATCAAGAGGAGCAGTCAAACAAATGGACTCTAAAGGCAATGAATTCTCTAAACCTGTCAATACAGACTGCTTGAAAAAGTAGTACGTCTAAGGCACACAAAAAATCCTACTAAATTGAAAACCTAAAAAAGTTAGCTCAGGCAAAGGTTAAGGACTTCCTGCTAGGTTGAAAACCCTGCATGGGCAACCTAGGCAAAAGTTAGGGAAAGAGAGAAAATACTTAACTAGAAAAAAAGAGAAAAAATACTTAACTAGAAAACCTAAGAAGGCTAGTTAAGGTCAGGGGTAACCTGAAGTTCAATGAAATGAGAATGATTACTAATTTATGCAAAATGTCTTTCAAAAATGCAACACATTTTATCATCATGAATTGCATCAAGCATGCTTTGCATTTCCTTTCATTACATGACCAGAGTTCTTAAATCACTTTAAGATTTGCCACTATCATCAAAGCCTAAAAAGAAGCCCAACTAGGTATGAAGAGTTTTAAGAGGAGACACCCTAGGCAAAAAAAAGGGAAGAAAAAGAAAACCCAGCTAAGTGCGAAAAGCTCTGAAAGGAGATGCCTTAGACGAAAAAAGGAAAAATAAAAGAGGTAGGCAAGAGCAATGGCAAACATCATTAATGATACACAGCAAGAAGTATATACAGTCGTCATTATATAAGTATCATACAACACATGTCAAACAAATGCCTACATACAATACCTAGAATCCATAACCTTAGGAAGATGATATAATAAAGCAAACCATAGGCCAAAAGTCCTACACCTAACTCCTAAAATAACTGCATCCACTGTGACTACCATCAGAAGCAAGCACCAATCCTATCAACCATCTCCCTCATCTGATCCAAGCTTATCATCATTCATTGTAAAGGATGATAGTCGTGACTCTAGCTCACCAATACGATCACGATAAGCCATGCGGTCCCACTCCCATTCATGGCTAGTGTGATGGTATTATGCCTGCATGACATACCACAAATCATACATGCACACATAAAACATGTGCATAAAATAAACAAGTACAATAAAGAAGGTATACCCTCTTAGTGGTTGCAAACTCCAAAAAGCACTACTACGCACTCCATGCAACAATATACTAGTACTAACCAAAGGACATAGGAATCTAAAAAAGTTAGCAAATAAGTGAATCACCACTCACCAAATAAATGAAACAAAAGTAACATAAGCAAAATAAAGCATGAACATGGGCAGCATCAGGAGGAGCAATACCCGACTGAAGAAAGCTAGGGCAAGGCAAATTAAAATGCACTACTCTACCAAAGATATTCATCCCAAGCAAAGCCAAGGATGGCTAAACCATCAAGTCCCTAAAAATAGTACTACTAGAAGCCATACCAATAGCATAGGTAGTTTCCTTAGTATGGAACGTGCCCTCATTCTCCTTAAAATAGGACCTATAGTCGTGACACTATTTGAGCTCAGGGCTCTAGAGAACACACTAACCACTGTCACAAAGACATGGCGTGGAGATGAGGAGTCGCCACCCAGGGTAATAACTAGGACAAATCGAAAAGGTGATACTTAATTCTCTAAAAGAAAGCTAGCACCACAACCAAGAGATTCTGGAAATGGAATACTAACTTCTCTTAGTCTCGTGTTCATTTAGAATAATTTTATAAATGATTATTTAATCCTCTAATTACATGCAATTTTATTAAAACCTAATTTTTCATCCATCTAACCCTAGGCATCTAGTCAATAAAATTACACATAAAATGCACTCAAGATTGCGTTGTCCCTAAGTCTAAACTATGTTAATTTTATTAAAAAGTTAGCTAGATTTACATTTTATTTACAAGGGAAAAAGGGACTAAAGGTGGGCCTACATTTTTAGTAATTAGTGAGCCTAAATCTATTTTTTTTACTTTGTTTAAAAAATGGGCTTAAGTTTATTCAATTTTAAAGGAAAATTAAATTAGTAGGCCTAAGTCTAACTTGGTTTTATTTTAAGTGAAATGTGGGTCTAGGTCTATTTGTTTTAAAAGAAATGAAATTACGTGGGTTGAGCTAAGTCTAAACAAGTTTTAATTAACTAAGTGGGCCTAAGATCTAATTAATCTGATGGGCCTAAATTGATTTTAATTATTTAAAGTCCTAAAACATTTTTAAGCCTATTTAAAGTGAGTTGGACCTAAGCGTGGGCTTGGGGCCCAAAAATAAAAATAAAGAATAAAAAAAACACAATCCAAGAACAAATAAAATATAAAAAAGATCACACATGCATTATAGTGATTTTCTTAAAAACCTAAATCAATTACATGCGAACCCTAAATTAAGCTACTGCCAGCATTGATTTTAATTGATTTTTACCCAATTGAACCTAATTACTAATTGATTTTAAATGCATAAAATTAAATCTTTCACTATTCCCACTATTAGGGCTATTACAAACTATGTACAAAAATTAAAATAAAACAATTATATGCCCATGAATTAAAATAACTACAAAGGACACCAAAATGCAGAATAAAAAAATAAAATCCTAAGAACTATTGAAAAATAGTACAGGTTCATCCATGGCATTCCATGGATCTTCTGTTCAATTCTTGAACATTAGACTGTTTCCTCCTCAATCCCCGCTCAAATATCAAAACAAAAAAAAAAACAAAAAATCATATTAGTGAAATTTAATACTCAAATCAATAATAAAAATAAAAGAAAAAATCATTAAGGAAGAAAATAATAAAGAAAAGAGCACTGTGATGATCTTAGATGATGTGCAAATGCCTTTTTTTTAGCCCCTCAGACTAGGATTTTCACTATTGAAATTGAAGTATTGTTGATTCTGGACTGGGATTTGATTTCTTTCGAAAACACTAACAATATCCAAAATTAGGGTTTTTTGAAAGACAAGGGTGTGTGCGAGGTATTCTTTACATCTAAATTTTTTACGGTTTCTGGTTTTCTCTCAGTTTGTCTTTGTAAAGCTCTCTATCTCTCTCTCTCTCTATAAAAAAACTCCCTTCAGGCATGTAGACTCTTTACTTTTTAAAGCAAAGTCTGCGTACTAACTTCCCCCATTACAGGAAGGGGCTCATCTCCTTAAAACAAACCGATAAGGATTTGATTTTTAAAACTTATTTACGTGTTTTGAATGAGTCAAAATCTTTTTCAAATAAAAATAATAATAAAATTCAATTTTTAACCAATCAAAACATTGAAAAATAGAGAAAAAAATGAAAAATACATAAAATTTGAAAAAACAGGACTTATTGTGCATTGGAATTGTGCAATGCCAATCGGCATTACACCAATGCTGATCCTACTTTTTTTAACTTTTAATTACTAAAAGACCCCTAAAAATTTGACTTCTTTGTAATCAAATCCCAAAAAAATGTTGCAATTTAATCCCTAAAGTCCAGAAAATCGACTATCAAGTTCAATTTTTGAATAAATTTCATCATATGGCTTACGTCGTAATTGTACACAATTGCATCCCAAAATTGGGTGCTTATAAGGACCCTAATCTATTCTAACAAGATCCTCGCTACTACAAATAACCTCTCACAACTCATATCAATTATAGTTTCTTACTAATAAAGTTTGTTACATGATTATACAAAATAGGAATAAAAGCCTACCGAATCAGAGGAAGCAACTCTCAACGATTCATATGATGGCTCGGTCCTCGAATATGAAGGATGAGACATATCTGCCTGAGGAGGTGGAGGTGGAGGAAAAGTACCACTAGCCACAAGGCCAATCAACTGAGGGATCAACACATCAGTATAAGCAAGCTCACACCCTCTAAAAGACTTTTAGAGTAGCATCCTATCATAGCAGCAGGAAGCTCATCACCACTAAGCTCATGGCCCTAAAGCATGTCACCAAGGAGAGGAATAGGGACTCTCCTCACAAATGGACCATCCCACCAATGATGGACTTACTCACCTAAATACCATACTTTTCCCATAAGGTTGGAGAGCAATACTTGTCTTTTCATCAACTACCATGCAGTTACCATCTCTATTATCCAATATGACCTCACCACCCACTAGCGAAGGAAGATCTGCTCAAAAGGCAAGAATGGACAAAGAATTTATAAAAGAGAAACAACCAACACACTATGAGTCAGACATACCTGATTAGGGGATAGCTTGCACATGTAAACCCGAGCCACTACACAATCCTTAATCAAATTAGTAGTCCTCTTGATCCAGTAAGAATAATGAGGAAAGCCATCCTCCAAGAAATGCTCAACGATCAAATGAGGGAGAACCTCGAACTCATAAGCCCATATCTGTCAGAACTAAGAAGTCAAAAATAACAAACTAAAGATAAAAGAGCAAACAGAATAGACATAGGAACTCCTACTCACATCTAGCATAAACAAGCATCTATAGATCCTTGAGCCACCTCAACATCCTGTATCAAGACCCAAGTACATATGGGAAAGAGTGGCAGTACCCCAGCAATACCTTGACAAGCCATCCAAATTCATCAGAATAGGCAACAATTACAGACTACCTATATATAAGGGGTTTGAGAAGATGATAATGCTCAATAAGTATAACAAAAAGTAGTAAGCCAACTGCTATGCTGAAACAAGATTGTCATCATACATCATCCACATAGAAGAAAGAAACTTAGTGTAACAAGTTAGGTACAGGCAACTAGACTTTATAAGAGTGGCCATCCCAAACAACTCCATGGTAAGGCATCTCCTCACCACAACAAAAGAGCACTCCTTCTCACTAAAGGGAATGGGCTCTCCAGAAAAGGTCAAGCCCATAATAGCAGCAAAGTCAAAAGGAGTAATGGTCATCTCCCTAACGGGCAGATGGAAAGTATGCGTTGTGTCCATCCATCGCTCTATCACTGCATACATAGCAATTTGACTTGACAAATACGAGTAACAAGATAATGCAGTAATAACCTCGTTAAAGCCCTTCTCGGCAATCATCTGCTTCATGCACAATGGAAGACCATGATAATGCATGTTAACCCTGTTAAACTACTAAGCAGTATAGTAACGGACCTACAAGCCTAAAAATAATAATTACGCTATCAAACATTCAAACAATTAATAAATATTAACACATTTTTTCTATTATTTAATAGGAATAATAATAAAAGTCAAATTTCAAAGCATCACAGCATCACAGCAAGCACTAGCAGATAATCATAATAAGAAAATAAAGAAAAAGCTATCAACATTCATAATAAAGCTATGACTTAATAGACAGTTACAGTAAGTACTATAGAGCTATAGAGCTATAACTACAATAACCTCATATAGCAAAATAAATAATAAAATAGCTAATTAATAAGCTTTAGAAAAAATAAGGGAAAAGAAGGACTTACTTAGTGATGATGATAAGCCTAAGCATGAGTCTCCAAACTGTAAACCACAGGAATCAAGTCTCCTCAAGAAAGCCTAGATAACTGAGGACTTTGAATGCCAAATGGACCATCAATACTAATCCCTACAATGGAAGTCCCTACTCTTGTGGCCTTTGTGAAGTTACCCTGCACATCTAAAAGGATATCCTTCAAACCCTCTAGAATGTTGGGCAACTCCATCCTATGCAAAGAAAAATAAAAATTTAGAAACAAAAACACAGACCAAAAAATACCCAAAACTCAAAAAGGGTTAAGAAAAGATAAAAAAACACTTAGAGAAGGCCGGAAGAAGCTTCCCCAAACCTCAAAAAATGCATGTCTTAAGTAGACAATAGAGGGGGAGGTGCATGTCCATGTGCCAGGCATGTGATCACATACTCAACACATGACCAAATGCTCTACACGTGCAGCCATGGGCACTTCCCCCTTCCACGTGCTCTCATATAATTGTACACACACTTTGAGACTTTGCACTCTCTTTTATGTGGTCTTAAACCTCCATTTGAATATAAGACATGCACTGAAGATGAAATTAGGGAAGAATCATTAAAAGGATACCCTGCTCAAAATCATTCAAATAACATCTGCAACACAACAAGTAATGACAACATCATTACTGTATCATCACTACAACATCATTATATGATCACTACGTCATCACCATATCATTACCAAATAAGAATATAAGAAAAAGACATGTTACATCAATCACAATGATCATAACAAACTATTTGCTTGACAACAGAGGAGGTTATAGTGGCATGATTTTGTTCACTTGACACCTGAAGAGTTTATAATGGCAATATTTGTTTATTTGCTTGACACCGAAGGAGGCTATAGTGGTAGTATTTATCTATTCATCTGACACCTAAAGAGGTTATAGTGGTAGTATTTGTCTATTCGCCTGATACATGAAGAGCTTATAGTGGTAGTAACTATCTATTCTCCTGACACTTGAAAAGGTTATAGTGGCAGTATCCCAACAATCGAATCATAATAACACAACACTCATGTAAGTACCTCTCTCTTCAAAAAATGATTTTTCACATCTTTGCATTTCCTTCACGTGTATTGACACTAACGCTAGGTGGCTATACAACACATGTGAAGTAGGGGGCAACTATCATACCTCAAATTTAATTGTCCCTAAAAAGGTCCAATGATGAAATGAACCTCTGAGATGACTAGAGTATGCTCGTTCATAACACCTCTAAGGTGTGTAACCTTAAAAAACTAAATGACCCCACCAGTTTGCAAAATTGATCATTGAACCATTAAGTTATGGTTCGACCTTACAAAATATAAATTATCGAAACAATAAGAAGCTTATTTTGATAATTCCTTTCTTAGAACACTCAACTTGTTGGGCCAGTGTTTAATTCATTAGACTAAGACCTAACTTCATGAAAAAGTAAAAATAAATTTTGAAAAACAAACCTCAAAGCAATTATGGATTACAATATCAAAGGCGAGCAATGAGAGGGTTACAGTTAATTAAAATTAGCGAGTAATTATGGACTATAGCATTATCAAAGGTGAGCAATGAAAGGATTGCAATCAACTTGCGAGCAATTATGGACTGTAGCAGCATCAAAGGTGAGCAATGAAAGGATTGTAGTCAATTTGCGAGTAGTTATGGATTACAACATCATCAGTGAACAATGAAAGGGTTGCAGCAGCTAATCGTAAGCAATTATGGATTGCAGCATCATCAACAAGCAACGAAAGGATTGCAGCTAATTACTAGCAATTATGGATTGTAGCATCATTAGTGAGCAAGCAATTATGGATTGCAGCATCTTCAGTGAGTAATGAAAGGGTTGCAGCTAATCGTAAGCAATTATGGATTACAACATCATCGGTGAGCAATGAAAGGGTTGTAGCTAATCGCAAGCAATTATGGATTGTAGCATCATTAATGAGCAATGAAAGGGTTACAGCTAATCGTGAGCAATTATGGATTATAGCATCATCGATGAGCAATAAAAGGGTTGCAACTAATCATGAGTAGTTATGGATTACAACATCATTAGTGAGCAATGAAAGGGTTACAACTAATCATGAGCAATTATGGATTGCAACATCATCAGTGAGCAACAAAAGGGTTGCAGCTAATTGCAAGCAATTATGGATTGTAGCATAATTAATAAGCAATGAAAGGGATAAGGGAAATAAAGAATGAATAGGTAAAGGCAAAGCATAAAGAGAATCAATGTTACACGACCGAGTGTAGTATATTCCTACCCTGACTATGTGACTGAGTATGGTCGACATTGTATGATTAAGTACAATGTATCATTTTAATTCCAGACTATAGAACTTAGTATAGTCAACATTGTATGATTGAGTGCAATGTGTCATTTCAATTCATACTATACAATCGAGTATAGTCAACATCATATGATTGAGTGTGATGTGTCTCTTCAATCTAGACTATATGACTAAGTATAATTGACATTCATACGACCGAGTATGATGTATCCCTTTCAATCCAGGACTATATGTTAGAGTATAGTCAACATTATACAACTGAGTGTGATGTATCTCTTCAATCAATGCTAAACATCCCATAGGGAATATAGCGAAACTCATTTGCATATATCTCACTAGATGTTCTACAGGAAATACAATGAAGCATGTTAAACAAAGCATCTTGTTTAAAAATTGCATAGTAATTTAAGCATCAATCCATCAATTAGGATACAATTAAGTACCCTAATTCTTTCCTTCGAAATTGTGTGCTTTTATTGCTTTGCAGTAATTTTTCAAGCAAATAGCGACAAGGGGGGGCAACTGTAAGCACCCAATTTCATGTTGTTATTATGCATGAATGTGATGAAAGCCTCTATAATGACAAATTTAATCAAAAATTGACCTCTAGTGTTAAGTATTGCAATTTCAAGGACTAAATTGCAACATTTTTTTGGGTTTAAATTATAAAAAACTGACTTCTGAAGGGGTATATTTGAAAATGTGCAACTAGCATTATGTAATGCCAATCAACATTACATAATGTTAATTAGCATTATGCAAATGCCAATCGGCATTACACAATGCCAATCAAAATTACACAATGTAATATGAACCCTAAAAGGGATCAAAAAGTGCCTAAATATGAAGAACTCAAGCTTTAAAACCATAATAATTAAAAAGTAAATTAAGGATACGTAGAATTGAATGAACAAAACCTGATTTGAGCGAAGCTTTGATACCAAGTGATATGAACCCATTAGACAACCTACTTTAGGAACCCATTCAACATGAACCCAAACCCCACTCTCAAGGAAAGTTCAAATCAAGTTCCAATTCAGACATAAAGAACGTTCACCTCATGTTTAGTTAGTCCAAACAACCAATGCTATATCAAAAATTTAACCTTTTGAACAATAAAAAACAAGCAAAAAAGGTTATTAAAAGATGCCACAATCTATTATCTAAAAGATAGATTGATAAGTCACAAAAAGTTGTCACATGGTTAACCACCAAGTAACCAAAGAGAATCCTCTGTAAATTTTATTAATCATCCATGATTGCACACCCCTCTAGGTTACATAAAATAAGGCCTTTATACAAGCATAAAGAACCCTAAATAAGACCTAATTAATATGCTAACTAAACAAGAAACAAAATCCTTCTTAAATAAGAAAATATAATTCTACTTAAATAAGAAAATATAATCTTAGTTAAATTTGGATTTACTTATACAGCACATTGTAGCACACTTTCAAAATGATGAGGCCGAATTGACTCAAACCTAAAACATAAACATTTTAGCTTTTGTTGTTTTCTTTCAGTAACATCTTGAATTGCTTCATTTGGATCTATATTGAGTGAGATATGGCCCAATTACTGATGTATATTTAGTCCGCCCAATTTTGTTCACAATCTGATAATCTTTCATAATTTTTAGCTCAGGTATAAGACCGAATTTAACTCTAGATGTCTTCACCAAAGTTGTATATCTCTTTCTTAGATTTCAATTTCCTCTTGAATCATCTCAATTAGAGTTTTTTAGGGTGAGTTATGGCCAAAATACTAAAGTATGCTACACAAAATACTAATTTATGCAAATTGCTCTTTTCTTGAATGAATGTTGCCTTGTTAGCAAGAATAAATCTTGAAATCTTCCTCTTTGGAGCTAAGATCACATCATTCTCCCTTTCTTTAAAATAATTTGTCCTCAAATCTTTATCTTCCATGCAATTGAATTTTTTTTATTTAACAAAGACTCAAGAACACCACACAAGAGAAAAAAAATAAAGAAACCTTAATAGACTAAAAAAAATTCAAGACATATATATTTTTTAACTCATAAATAAAAAATAAATTTAAATCTTAAAAATTAAAAAATAAAAAAATTAAGGTAGAAGATTAGTAACCTTGAACCCTTTTTGTATCAACCAACTAAAACCTTAGGTATATCAAACCTAAGACCCTTCATTACAAATTGATAAAATCAAAGTTAAGGTTTAAAATCTAATTGATATGACCAAATAAAACCTTAGGTATATCAAACCTAAGACCCTTTGTTACAAATCATTCAATTAAATCAATCTAATACCAACCAAATCAAAGATCATAGAAAAACATTTTTATTTTTTTTTACACAAATAGAAAAAATTTTGAAACCACAATAATTAAAAATAAATTAAGGATACGTAGAATTGAATTGAATAAAACCTGATTTGAGCCAAGCTCTGATACCAAGTTGATACGAACCCTACTATAATAGAGATAGAACACGCATCCAACTTTGAAATCGTTGCCAAGGATCATCAAGGATAGGTTGTGTTGATGGAGCTAAACCCATTGCTTATTAAAGTAAGCAAGATACTTAGCTATTATAAGATGAACAATCACAAAATTCTAAGTTTAATCTAACCTAGTAATTGTAATGAAAGATAGAAGTGAAACAATTCAAGTAAACTTGCAAATTTCAAAAGAACAAAGTAAGGAAAAACCTCACTTAATTAATTAAAATTGTCGAAAATACATTCTAATCATCCTACACAAGTCTAGCCCTTATAGAGGCATGTAAACAAACCTAATCCTTGAAGGAAAATGTTTTATTCCTTATTCCTAAAGATACCTATAAAGGAAAATCCTTAATTAAGGAGATTTCTTTTCAAAATAGGACAACTATAAAAACTCATAACAACTAATCTTTGAAAAGTCAAATTGACAACTCATTACAACTCATGACAACTAAGCAAAATGACAACTCATGACAACTAAGCATTGAAGCATGCCATGTCACATGTTGACCATTGACCTTTGACTTTAACTTGTTGACTATTTGACTTTGACTTATTGACTTTGACTTGGAATATTCATAAATCTTCTCACATCTTCTAGAATCTTCTTGAATCTTTCTTATGGACTCAAAAAATAGGAAAATAACTCAAAATTTGTCCATATCAAGCTAATTAATTTCAGAATAGAAATTAAGCTAATTAGCTTGAGTTCTTCATATTTAGGCACTTTTGATCCCTTTTAGGGTTCATATTACAATGCCAGTCGACATTTTGGAATGCCGATGCGCTAAAAAATTCGATAAAAATCTTTTTTCTCACTATGAGTGGTTCAAATTCAATTTATAAATAAATTAATTTGAGTATTTATATATAGGTTTTGATCTCGGTCTAGTATGTGTGTCTCTTACTCATATAATCTTTTTTTTTAAGTTAAAGTTCTTATCCTATTTTTGGGGAAGGGAGAGATCATAACTACTATGATCATGTAACTCATGTAATCATATAAGCAGTTAGCTTAGGAATAGGATATAAATAGAAAAGATTAGCAGAGAAGAAGAAAAAAAGGGGGAACTGGGTAAAAAAATAAAAAAAAACCCTAATCAACTACTGTAATAAAGGTTGATTGAGGAAAAAAAGAGAGAAGACCTCACCTGATACTGCCAATTCAAATCCCTTTTTTAAAATAAAAAAACAAAGTATGTTCTTTTAGAAAGTCCAGAAATCAAGAAAGCGCAGAGTTAATTTTCTCAAAATGGTGAAATCTCAGTGTGAGGGGCATTCAAACAGCATCTTGACTGTTGTCTTTCATTCATGGAATCTCCATGAGTTCCTTGGTTCAATCAGGTATTCATCACCAGAATCATGAAACACAAAGAATAAAATTAATTCTAATTTTATTTTATTTTGCTCTATTTACTTTAGTTTAGTTTATTTTATTTTATTTAGGTTTTTGAATTTTTTTAATTTGTCATCTTAAGGGTTGTATTTTAATATTATTTTCTTTATTATTTTGGTAGATTTTGTAATAGCCCCAATAGTGGGAATAATAAAAATTTAGTTCTCTTATTCTTAAAAAATTAATTAGTAAATTAGGTTCAATTTGGTAAACCCTAATTAAAATCAAAAGAGGAAGTAAATAATTTATGTTGCATGTTAATTAAAATTAGGGTTTTTTTAGAAAAAAAATTAATTGCATGGTTGATCTTTTTTATTTGTTTGTTTTTTTTTTATTGTTTTTGGGCTTGTTTATTCTTTTTATGTGTTTTGGGCCCTAGGCCCAATATTAGGCTCGAACCCATTTAAATAATTTTAGGTTTAAGTAGTTCTTTATTAGCCCATCTCATTTAATAGGTCTAGATTTTAATTGAAATGCATTGTAGGCCCATAATTAACTAGATTTAGGTTAGAGATAATTTAGGCTCATTTAGTAATTTAGACATAGGCCCATTTTAGGCTAATTACAATTAATTTAGACTTAAGCCATTAAATAAAAGCCTTTTCTATAACTTGTAGATTTAAGATCACCTTAGAATTAAAACATGTAGAATTAGGCCCACTAATTTAAATACTTCATAATTTGTAGATTTAGGCCCACGCTTAGAATTAAAATAAATAGACTTAGGTTCACTTAATTAAAATTAAATAGGAATTAGGCCCATTAGTCTTTAAGCTCACTTGTAAATTAAAACATGTAGATTTAGCTCATTAATTAAAATCAATGTAGATTAGTTTAACTTAGGGATTGTGAACTTAAATAAGTACATTGTTTACATCTATTTTTCATCACTAGTTTGCATGAAGTTGATTATTTTAATAAGGGTTTATATGAAATTGCATGTAATAGAGGGTAAGATAGTAATTCATAAAGTAATTCTAAATGAACATAAGATTGAAAGAAGTTGGTATTCTGTATCCAGAATCTCTTAGTTGTGGTGCTAGCTTCCTTTTAGAGAATCGAGTACCATCATTTTTTATTTGTCCCAGTTATTACTTTGGGTGGTGACTCCTCATTTCCACGTCATGTCTTGGTGATAGTGGTTAGTGTGTTCTCTAAAGCCCTAAGCTCACACAGTGTTACGGTTGCTCAAATCTTGGATGCGTGCTAAACCCTAATATCTTGTAATATCTCGTGTTTTAAATAGTTTTATACTACATCGGGATATGCGAGTGTTAATAATTTTTGTATATAATATTGATATTTTATGAGTTTGTTATTTAATTAAAGCTTATTTTAATTATTTATGTTATTTTAAGTACTTTATATAAAATTTTCCCTGGGGAATGTTATTTTCGGGGAAATTAATACGTAAATAATTTAATATTAATTATTTTAAACAATTTTACGGACTTGCATGAAATCATATATATTTTTAAGGTGCTAAATAGAATGTATATATGTGTATATATTTAAATTAAACTAGGGTTTAATTAATTGCCCTAACTTTTATTATTTATTATTAGTTTTTAATATTATTTAATTATTATTTTTTAGTGTATAAATTATTTAATATATTAAATTATGTGTGTGGTGTATATTTAATATGTGTGGGAATTTATATTATTATAATATTTGGTTGGGGAATATATATATATACTTTTTTATTTAACAAAAAATTAAAGTTAACAAAAATTACGATCTTGCCATTCTCCCTTCCCCTTCTTCCCGATCGATTTCCACCATCACCACCACCTGCATCTCATTCTCGGGCTCTCGATGTGCCGCCTTGAGCTCCGCCCTTCCCCAGCCAGCAGCTCCGCCACCTTTCCTCCTCTTCTCCGACGCCGTTTCCCTCTATTTTGGCCGGAAGACCGAAACCTGAAGCCACCGTCGTTCACAGCGTTTTTGGCCACCATTTTCGACACCGCCAGTCTCTATCTTCTCCTTGAGCTCCGGTGAGTGTGATTCCAAGCTTTCTTTCACTTTAAAATGGTCTAGATTTGCCTAGGTTTTGATTTTCAATTTCGGCCTATTAGGGTTTTTGAATTTTTTTGAGCTTCAATTGATTGATTCATGAAAAATTCCTTCACAAATTTTGTTCCCCTTAGCTTAATATTCATGTGTAAATTTTTGTAGAATTTTTGGAATTTATTTTGATTTTTGGGTATTTTTGAATATTTTATTATTATTTTCTAATTTTCGAAAATTAATTAATTAAATTATGAAATTGTGTTTTATGATAAATATAGGTGTTGAAATGAATTATAGAAATTTATTTGGAATTTTTTTGAATTTTTATGTATTTATTTTGAATTTATTTAGTTTATGTAATTTTGGAAAAATAGGGTTAATAGTATGTTTTAATTGAAATTAATTAGTTAATTGAGTTTGTTTATTGATATTATTGATATATATGTTGAGAAATTAATGTTTAGCAATTATTTTATTTTTGGTGAATTTTGGATTAATTTTAGTATATTTATATATATATGGGTATTTTGGTAATTTTACCCTAAATTGGCTAAAAATGTAATTAAATTGGTTTTGATAGTTATTTAAGGTATAAAAATGATTTCTAAAAATTATTTAGTATTTTTGACTAATTAAAACTATTTTTCGTAAATTATTTTCAATTATATATATAATATATGATTTTTTCTAATAAAATGAGTTTTTATCGGTTTTTATCTGTGTTTTAGGGTTAATTATGTAAATTCTACTTATTAAATGTATTTTTGGTATATAAGGGTATTTTTGGTATTTCTGTATTATTCTGTGAATTGTGGACCTCGGTCGATAAACTGTAGCTTGGAGTCCGACCGAGGGGTTGTGATTATGATTCTGTGTCTATTTTCGAAGTGTGTTTCTTTACAAGGCCGGCTCTACTCTTTGAGTAGAGAGATGTCCATTTTACTGGGGAGGTTCTGTCGGATTTTTGGTAGAGATTCTCGTAAACGTGATGTCCGGTCGAATTCTGATTTAATTCTGTGTCTAGTAATCTAGATCGAGTCTTTAGAACTTCTGTAGATGTATTCTAATATTCTACGATCGTTTGCTTGTTTAGTTGCACCAAGACCGAGGCCTAGTGGACCAGGCCCATCGGACCCATCTCGAGGAGCGCACTAATTGTGAGTTACTATTCTAATATATATGCTTTAGGGTGCATGATTTAGAAATGTATGTTTTATTTTGATTAATTATGCATAAATAATTCAAATTAGTATTTAAGTTTATTTTTAGTTTATTTTGGTTTATCTTTAGTTTATTTTTGGTATATTTTAAATTATATGCATGTTTTGCTAATAAATTAGGTTTAAAATGTTTTTGAATATATTTCTAGTTTATTTTGTAATCTATCTGGATTTCTTTGACGTATATATACTCAAAATATACCGGGTTTACTTTTGGTGTATTTCTAGTATATATGTGGTTATTGTTGCTATTATATTTAAATTCATGCATCATTTACTTTTATGAATGTATGTTTTATATATTAATGAAGGATATCAATAGAACGTGCTACCTAGTGGGCAGCACTAGGACCGAGTACGTACCGGTACGCTTATAGCATTTAGGCTATATTACTAACTTGTTGAGGATATTGATTGGATTTGATTTATCTGATGTGTGATATGATTTGGGAGTGTGATTGTTGGAGCTCGGTTGACCAAGTGTCTTGGGCCAATCACACTGACAGTCAGACTGCTGGAGCTCGGTTGACTTAGTGTCTCGGGGCCAGTCTACTGTCTAAATGGAATAAGTGAATATTTTAGAATAAGTGAGCCTGTGTGGCTAGAGTGCTGTCTAACACTGTTTTGAGGTTGCAATTTTCTAGGGTTCTATTTGATCCTTCATAAATAGTGATTTCAATAAAAATATATAAAATGATTTTTATTGCATCTATGTGCATTTGCTTGTATACATACATATTATATATACTTTTGACTATGTGCATTGGCATTTAATATGCATGTATATATATATAGTAATTCACTCAGTGAGGTCTGACTCCCCTCCGTTGACTATTTTTCAGGAGAGTCATCGTCTTCAAACCTCAGTAGCAGGCCTGTACGCCAGATTTCTTTCACCCCGACATTATTATGTAAACTGCTCACTTGAGTTTTATTTTATGATCTAGACACTGCAGTAGTCATAAAATTGTTAAAAGATATTGTGTTATATTTGTATGAGATATGTACATTAAATATTTGAACTAAAACTTGTATTAAAAGATTTATTTATATATGAGATGAGGATTTGATTTAAATCCCGTGGTGGATTATTATTTTGATATTATGATTTTATTCTGCTGTATAATATTTTACTTAATTGTGTTGTTATTATTACTATTGCATGTTTTATTTTATTTTAGGCTTGCTACGAGTTCCGGATTCGAAAGAATTCCCATTCCCTAGCGTCGGTCATGGCCCCTATTTTGGGTTGTGACATATCTAAACCTTCATCACATGAAGATTTCAATTCCCAAAGAATTCATAGCTAAACAACACATCAATATGTAAAACAATAAACTAGGAAGTCTAAGTTTAAGAATACTTACAATCTCCTAAGTTTGATGTAGACCATAAGTATTCTACAAGCTTTGAATTCTTTGGTTCAACTCTTGAATCAAATGCTTAGCCTCCTAAGTGTTAGGCCTCTAGCCTGAAATACTAATGCTTCACCAATCACCTTCTTACCTAGATGGAGCTTAGTAGCAAGTGCCCTCTGTATTTACCCTTAAAAACTTGCACTAGCTTATTCCTTATTCCTAAAGATACCTATAAAGGAAAATCCTTAATTAAGGAGATTTCTTTCAAAATAGGACAACTAATGACAACTCATAACAACTAATCTTTGAAAAGTCAAAATTGACAACTCATTACAACTCATGACAACTAAGCAAAATGACGACTCATGACAACTAAGCATTGAAGCATGCCATGTCACATGTTGACCATTGACCTTTGACTTTAACTTGTTGACTATTTGACTTTGACTTATTGACTTTGACTTGGAATATTCTTAAATCTTCTCACATCTTCTAGAATCTTCTTGAATCTTTCTTATGGACTCAAAAATAGGAAAATAACTCAAAATTTGTCCATATCAAGCTAATTAATTTCAGAATAGGAAATTAAGCTAATTAGCTTGAGTTCTTCATATTTAGGCACTTTTTGATCCCTTTTAGGGTTCATATTACAATGCCAGTCGACATTTTGGAATGCCGATGCGCTAAAAAATTCGATAAAAATCTTTTTTCTCACTATGAGTGGTTCAAATTCAATTTATAAATAAATTAATTTGAGTATTTATATATAGGTTTTGATCTCGGTCTAGTATGTGTCCTCTTACTCATATAATCTTTTTTTTTAAGTTAAAGTTCTTATCCTATTTTTAGGGAAGGAGAGATCATAACTACTGTAATAAAGGTTGATTGAGGAAAAAAGAGAGAAGACCTCACCTGATACTGTCAATTCAACTAATTAAAACTATTTTTTGTAAATTATTTTCAATTATATATATAATATACGATTTTTCTAAATAAATGAGTTTTTATTGTTTTTTAATGTGTTTTAAGGTTAATTACGTAATTTCTACTTATTAAATGTATTTATGTGATATAAGGGTATTTTCGGTATTTTTATAATTACTCTGTGAATTGTGGACCCCGGTCGGTAGACTGTAGTTTGGAGTCCGACCGAGGGGTTGTGGTTGTGTTTCTATGGGTGTTGTTTGAAGTGTGTTTCTTTGTAGGGCCGGCTCTATTCTTTGAGTAGAGAGATGTCCGTTTTACAAGGGAGGTTCTGTCGAATTTTTGGTAGAATTCTCGTAAAATGTGATATCCGGTCAAACCCTAATTCTGATTCTATGTCTAATATTCTAGATCGAGTTTCTAGGATTTTCTATTAGGTTTATTCTGATCTCCGTTATTTATTGTTTATTTAGTTACGCTGAGATCGAGGCCTAGTGGACCAGGCCCATCGGACCCATCTCGAGGAGCGCACTAAGTGTGAGTTACTATTATATATATATATATATGCTTTAGGGTGCATGATTTATAAATGTATGTTATTTTGATTAATTATGCATAAATAATTCATTTGGTATTTAAGTTTATCTTTAGTTTATATTCGGTATATTTTCAAATTATATGCATGTTTTATTAATAAATTATTCTTAAAATATTTTATGTATATTCTTGGTATATTGTTAGTTTATTTTGTAATTATATTGGATTTATTTGACGTATATATACTCGAAATATACCTGGTTTACTTTTGGTATATTTTTAGTATATATATGGTTTATGTTGCTATTTTATTCAATTCATGCATCATTTACTTTTATGAATGTATGCTTTATATTTTAATGAAGGATATCAATAGAACGTGCTACCTAGTGGGCAGCACTAGGACCGAGTACGTACCGGAATGCTTATAGCATTTAGGCTATATTACTAACTATTTATGGATATTAATTGGATTGATTATTTAATGTGTGATATGATTTGGGAGTGTGATTGCTGGAGCTCGGTTGACCAAGTGTCTCGGGGACAATCACACTAACAGTCAGACTGCTGGAGCTCGATTGACTTAGTGTCTCGGGGCCAGTCTACTGTCTAAATGGATCAAGTGATTACATTTGGAATAAGTGAGCCTATAAGGCTAGAGTGTTGTCTAACACTGTTTTCGAGGTTACAAAATTTCTAGGATTCTATTTGATCCTTCATGAACTATGATTTTCAATAAAAATATATAAAATGATTTTAATGCATCTGTGTGTATTTGCTTGTATATATATATGTATTATATATATACTTTTGATTGTGTGCATTGACATTTAGTAAGCATGTATATATATTATAGTAATTCACTCAATGAGGTCTGACTCCCCTCTGTTGACTATTTTTCAGGAGAGTCACCTTCATCAGACCTCAATAGCAGGCTTGTATGCCAGATTTCTTCTGCTCTGGCTTCTCTATGTAAACTGCTCATTTGAGTTTATTTTATTAATCTGGACATTGCAGTAGTTATATAAATTTGCGAGATATGTACTTTAAACATTTAAACTGGATTGTATTAAAAGAGTTTATTTATATATGTGTTTGAGGATTTGATTTAAATCCCGTGGTGGATCATTATTTTGATATTTATGATTTTATTCCGCTGCATAGTATTTTATTTAAATGTGTTATTATTACTATTGCATGTTTTATTTTATTTTAGGCTTGCTACGGGTTTCGGATTCGAAAGAATTCCTATTCCCTAGCATCGGTCATGGCTCCTGTTTTGGGTCGTGACAAAGTTGCTATCAGAGCAGAGTTCTGTTTCAGGGCTTAGTTGTGTGAGTCGTGGCCCTAGTTTTCAAGTTGTGTTTTCTTTTGGTAACTACTGCAGTGAATTAGGTTCGAGTATGTCTTGATGAGTATTCTTTGCTTTAGTTTTTCTGCGTTAACCCTCCATTGTCTGTTTTGTCTGAATCATTTTGTTGTGTTTTTAAAATGAGGAAGCGAGCGCGTGTCGTTCCATCGGTCGTTGAGGCCAAGGATGATGAGTCCTTTCAGGATGAGGTTTTACCTCCGGAGCAGCCAGTTAGACGAATAGGTCGTGGCAGAGGTAGACCTCGAGGAGCGACATGTCGTCGTAGGCAGAGAGAGTTACAGGACGAGGAGCCTGTAGAGCCTAAATTTGATGTTCCTATACCTCCAGTTGTTCTGCCTGTTCAGCTTGCCTATCAGCAGTGGTATGTCTGACCCCTGAGGCAGCTCTGTTCTATGCCCGAGTTGGCAGGATTGCTTTCGATGGGACTTCCGATCCATTAGACTTTCTACACGCGATCGAGACTTAGACTCGGACTGCTCATATCGAGTACCAGCGGATTATGATCATTGAGCTATCTGTCGAGGGACCAGCCCTAGACTGGTTTATTCAGATGATCTAGCCTTACATGATGACGATGGACCTGGGCTCAGTTCTGAGAGAGATTTATGAGGAGATTCTATCTAGAGCCTCTCCGTATGAGCTATCGTCTCCGACTGACCAGCATTTCTTGTGGTGATCAATCTGTAGAGGAGTATACCCAAGAGTTTCTTTGGCTGGGTAGATATGCAGAGGATCTGATGCGAGATCAGTATTTCATAGTCACTACATATGTCACCGGATTGGGTTCAACATTTGTTGGTATGCCTACAGCAGGCCTTACTCTGGAGTCTATGATAGAGTTAGCCAAAGAGATTGAGCTGAGGCTAGTTAGGCAGGGAGCGATGCCTGATTATTACCAGCTAGGAGTTCAGTTGAGTGGATTGCAGACTACACCATATTTGAGTTTTCATGTTGGTTCGAGTAGTCAGCAGCGAGGTCTGACTCAGGAGAGTCAAAGGCAGTAGCAGCGAGTGCATCGGAGCAGTAGATATGGCCGTGGAGGTCAGCGTAGACCATTCAGATTTAGGTTAGGTGCTTCGAGTAGCAGCAGTGGTCGTAGTTCTGGATCAGCTGCCAATGTTTGCCAGACTTGTGGTAGAGTCCATCAGGGACCGTGTCTGACACCACTGACATGCTTCAGATGCGGGCAGACAGGACATTTTGCCAGATCGTTGTCCTTACTCTGAGTATCAGCAATCGCAGATTTTATGATTCCCACAGCAGTCGATTGCTAGTGCTGCACCAGTGCCATTTCAGTTACCCCCAGCCCAGCATCAGAGTTCCACTCAACTTGTTCCACAATAGGGTCATGGTAGAGGTGCTAGAGGAGGTGCCAGAGGTGTTAGCCAGGCTTCTACCAGTCAGCAGGGAGGTCAAGGACAGCCCATAGTCTTCCATCTCACTCAACAGGATGCTCAGGCATCTAATGCAGTTGTGGCAGGTATTGTTTCTATCTGTTACCTGGATGCATGGGTTTTTGTTTAATCCGGGTGCCATGCATTCATTCGTTTCTCCCATTTTTGCTTCCAAGTCTTATTGGCAAGCTTCGAGGATGGCTTTTCCTTTTTCTGTTGCCACTCCTCTGAGCGATTCCTTGGACTTCAATATTGTTCTTTTTGGTTGTCCAGTTCTCGTGGGAGATAGAGAATTATCCGCTGATTTAATTCTGTTGGATGTGATGGAGTTTGATGTTATTTTGGGAATGGACTAGTTATCTCAGCACTATGACGTGGTGGATTGCAGGAATAAAGAGGTGACGTTCAGAATTCTTGGTGAATAAGAGTTTAAGTTTGTGGGTGATAGGAGTTCAGCACCTCAGAATCTATTTCTGCTATTACGGCTAGGAAGTTGTTGAGGAAAGGTTGTCAGGGATATTTGGCATTGGTTAGGGATACTTCAGATGGAGAAGTTGTCATTCACGGATGTTCTTGTTGCTTGTGAGTTTCCTGATGTTTTCCCGAGGAGTTACGGGTTTACCACCTCATAGAGAGATTGAGTTCTTATAGATGTGGTTCCCAAGTACTACTCCTATATCTATACCACCCTACAGAATGGCTCCTGCAGAGCTGAAAGAGTTGAAGGAGCAGTTGCAAGAGTTGTTGGATAAGGGTTTTATCAGACCTAGTGTTTCTCCTTGGGGTGCACCAGTCCTGTTTGGGAAGAAGAAGGATGATACCCTAAGACTGTGCATTGACTACAGAGAGCTGAATAAGGTGACAGTGAAGAACAAGTATCCTCTGCCGAGGATAGATGACTTGTTTGATCAGCTACAGGGTGCACAGTTCTTTTCTAAAATTGACTTGAGGTCGGGTTATCATCAGCTGCGGATTAGTGAAGCTGATGTTCCTAAGACAACATTCCACACTCGATATGGCCATTATGAGTTTCTGGTGATGTCTTTTGGTTTGACTAATGCACCAGCAGCTTTTATGGACCTGATGAACAGGGTATGTGGATTAGTTTATGGTAGTCTTCATTGATGATATACTGGTTTATTCGAGGAGTATGGAGGAGCATGTATATCACTTGAGGATTGTACTACAGTCATTGAGAGATCATCAGCTTTATGCTAAATTCTCGAAGTGTGATTTTTGGATGGAGAGTGTTTCTTTTCTTGGACACGTGGTGTCTAAAGAAGGTTATCCAGGTTGATCCACAGAAGATTGAAGCAGTGTCTGAGTGGCCTAGACTGACTTATGTTACTGAGATTCGGAGTTTTCTAGGTTTAGTCCGGGTATTATAGGCGGTTTGTGCAGGATTTTTCCAGAATAGCAGCCCCTATGACTCGCTTGACTCAGAAGAATGTTAGATTCGAGTGGTCAGAAGCTTATGAGAATAGCTTTCGGCTGTTGAAGGAGAAATTGACCACAACACCAGTGTTAGCTTTGCCTAATAGTATGGACAAGTTCACAATTTATTGTGATGCCTCTAGAGTTGGCCTTAGTTGTGTGTTGCTACAGAATGGAAGGGTGATAGCCTATGCTTCGAGACAGTTGAAGAAGCATGAGCAGAACTATCCCACACATGACCTAGAAATGGCTGCAGTGATCTTTGCTCTGAAGATTTGGAGACATTATCTGTATGGGGTGACTTATGAGATATTTAGTGATCACAAGAGCCTTAAGTACATTTTCCAGCAGAGAGATCTGAATCTAAGGCAAAGGAGATGGTTGGAATTGTTAAAGGATTATGACTGTGAGATATTATATCATCTGAGCAAGGCTAGTGTGGTAGCAGATGCCTTGAGTAGGAAGTCCTCAGGCAGTCTTGCTCACATCAGTGTTGAGAGGAGACCATTGATCGAGGAATTGCATCTGTTGGTGGATCAAGGTTTGATGATGAAGATTAGTAGGTCAAGTGGATTTCTAGCTCAATTTAAGGTACGATCTATACTGAGAGATAGGATTAAAGCAGCTCAGAGCCGAGATCCTATTCTAGAAGAGCTTGCAGAGAATGTCAGAGTAGGGAAGTTCACTGATTTCACACTCGATGATGATGGTGTGTTGTGGATCAGTGGTAGATTGTGTGTTCCTAATGTGGATGATTTGAGAGAAGAGATCCTAGAGGAAGTACATTCTACAGCCTATAGCGTACATCCGAGTGTTACTAAGATGTACCACAGTATTAGAGATTTGTATTGGTGGACGGATTAAAGAAGGATGTCGCTGATTATATTGCCAAGTGCTTGACGTGTCAGCAAGTGAAAGCTAAACATCAGAAGCCTTCTGGGAAGCTTCAACCTCTTCCTATTCTCGAGTGGAAGTGGGAAAGGATAGCTATGGATTTTGTGGTAGGATTACCTTGTTCTAAAGATGGATACGATTCCATCTGGGTGATTGTAGACAGGTTGATGAAGTCTGCACATTTCTTACCTGTGAAAGCCACATATTCTGTAGTTAGATTGGCGAAGTTGTATGTGAAGCATATTGTGTGCCTTCATGGAGTACCTGTGTCCATTATGTCAGACAGAGGTTCAGTGTTTACTTCTTATTTTTGGCAGAAGTTGCAAGAAGCGATGGGCACTAGGTTGGATTTTAGTACTGCTTTTCATCCTCAGACAGATGGTCAGTCTGAGAGGATGATCCAGACACTGAAAGATATGTTGAGGATGTGTGTCCTGGATTTGGGAGGTAGCTGGGATGATCATTTGCCACTCGTAGAGTTTGCATATAATAACAGCTACCATAGCAGTATTGGCATGGCACCGTATGAGGCTTTGTATGGGAGGAAGTGTAGATCCCCTTTGAGTTGGAAAGAGATTGGTGAGAGAACTTTGATTGGACCTGAGATGGTTCAGGATGCTGCAGAGAAAGTCGTCGTGATTAAGCGCAGATTAAAGACCGCAGTTAGTAGATAGAAGAGCTATGCGGATCCTAGGCGCAAAGATGTGGAGTTTCAGGTTGGAGATTTCATTTTTCTAAAGGTATCTTCGATGAAGGGTGTTATGAGATTTGGCAGGAAGGGTAAGTTGGCACCGAGATATATCGGACCGTTTGAGATTCTGGAAAGAGTTGGCACTGTTGCATATCGGTTGGATTTGCCTCCGAGTATGTCACAAGTGCATCCAGTATTTCATATCTCGATGCTGAGGAAGTATGTCTCAGACCCTTCACATGTGTTGTAGCCTGATAGTGTAGAAGTGAGTGAAGATCTGACGTTTGTGGAAGAACCTATGGTGATCGTAGATTATCAAGTCCGACAGTTGCATTCGAAGCAGATTCCGATGGTCAAGGTTCTATGGCGTAGCAATAAAGTCGAGGAGCATACGTGGGAGACTGAAGCTGAGATGCGAGCTTCTTACCCGTATCTCTTCCCTTCCTGATCTTGTGATCATTTTCTTTCTGGAATTCGGGGATGAATTCTTGTAAGGGGGGAAGATTGTAATATCCCGTGTTTTAAAATATTTTAATATTGTATCGGGATATGTAGTGTTAATAATTTTGTATATAATTATGATATTTTATGAGTTGATATGTATTTAAAACTTATTTTAATTATTGTATATTATTTTAAGTGCTTTACGTAAAATTTTCCCGAGAATACTATTTTCGGGGAAATTTTCACGTAAATAATTTACTATTAATTATATTAAATAGATTTTCGGACTTGCATGAACTTATATATATTTTTGAAGTACTAAATAATGTATATATGTGTATTTATTTATTTAATTAGGGTTTAATTAATTATCCTAATATTTTATTATTTATTATTAGTTTTAATATTATTTAATTATTTTTATGTGTATTAAATATTTTAAAATATTAAATCATATGTGTGTGGTGTATATTTAATGTGTGTGATTTTATATTATTTTAATATATAGTGTAAAGTATATATATATATATATATATATATATATATACACACATTTAATATTAAAACAAATTATAAAGTTTGAAATATTTACAAAACTGCCATCCACCCTCCTCCTTCTTCCCGACGCATGCCCGATCACCAACCACCGCCTGTCACGCCGTTTTCTTGCCGTCGGTGTGCCTCCTGGCATGCCACCTCCTTCCCTAGCCTTCTCCGCCGCCAGCAACGCCCTATTCTGTCGAGGTTTGGCCGGAATTAGCTCGAGAAGCTAAAACTTTGGCCACCGTCGTTCATGACGTTTCTGGCCACCGTTTTCGACACCATCGGGTGAGTGTGATTCCAAGCCTTGTTTCACTTAAAATGGTCTTGATTTGCTTAGGTTTTGATTTTTGCAATTCGGCCATTTTAGGGTTCTTGAT